>CM050521.1:84978559-85083559 GCA_027563665.1 Antrozous pallidus
TTCGATAGGTGTTCAGTCACGGGAGTTGAATTCAGATTGAACCACTTTGTGACATGGGCTTTTTTTTTTTTTTGTATAATTACTAGTATATAATAACTGCACCAGAAGGTCGAATCCATAGTGTAAAAAGTATGCTGATTGAACAATATTTTTATATTGTTAAAGAATAAAACCACAGGTCCAAAACAGAGTCGCTTGTGCTAAGGTGCCAAATCTGGACTTCATACCAGACCTATGACAATTTCAAACTTCTCCAGGAATCTAATCTTAACCATCAATCTGAATTTTTCTGGCCACTACCCATGAGATCACCTGTCCTGTGGGCCCTCTGTTCCCCAAAGAAGCAGAGGTCAGCCTGATCAGAACCTACCTTAAGGAAGGGAAGGGAAAGGGAGGGGAGGAGAGACAGGGAGAGAAGAGGGAAGCTTGCTTGAATGACCCTTCTTTCTCTTTTTGCTAATAACTCTTGTTCTGCCCATGTTTGCTTATAAAAATCTCTTCATGTTGAACAGCTTCTCCAAGTTCCTCTTTACTTACCAGAGGAGAGGCAGGACAATTTAGGAATTGCTCAATAGAGACAATTAGATCTTCAATTTACTTGACTGAATTATTGTTCTTTAACAATATTATAAGATAACGGATTTTTTTCTATGTACATAGTTTGGCATAAATAGTTCAGGCTATTCATTCAATGTCAAGTTTTTCAAAATAATTTCTTTGGGTATTCTAATGTCTGTTGTTATTTGTTTTACTGGTTTTTAATGTTACTATAATGATAATAGCTTTTAATATTAATATCATGATAATAGTTTACTGAAAGTAAGGGAATCCCATAGTTAGTTACTGTATAAGAATAAAATATTGTGACATTTCAGACTAAATAAATATGGGTTTGAATTCAGCTCTACTTTGTCTATGTTGTTATAATTTTTATACTACAGAATTGGAGAAGGTAAATTACAATTAAATATATAAACATCACTATATATATATATATATATATATATATATATATATATATATATATAACATTTTATATATTTTTTTCATTGAACTGAGGGTATTTCCATGACTTGCCTATTGAGAATAGTGCTGTAATGAACAGAGAAAGGCAGATATCTCTTTGAGATACTGATTTTATCTCATTCAGATATATATTCCCAAGTAGGAATATTGGATCATGTGGCAATTTGTTTTTAAATTTTTTAAAATATATTTTATTGATTTTTTACAGAGAGGAAGGGAGAGGGATAGAAAGTCAGAAACATCAATGAGAGAGAAACATCCATCAGCTGCCTCTTGCACACCCGCTACTGAGGATTTGCCACAACCAAGGTACATGCCCTTGACCGGAATTGAACCAGGACACTCTATCTACTGAGCCAAACCAGTTTTGGCTGTTTTTAAATTTTTTAGGAACTTCCATACCATTTTCAATAATGGCTATACCTGTTTGCATTCTCACCAACAATATTCAAGATTTCCCTTTTCTTCACACTCACCTCAACACTTCTCTCTTCCCTCTTTTATAACGGACTTCCTAACAGGTGTGAATTGACATGTCACAGCATTTTAATTTGCAATTACCTGACAACTAGTCATCTTGAGTATCTTCCCATATTCCTGTTAGCCATTTGTGCCTCTTTGGAAAAATGTATAGCCATGCCCTTTGCCTATTTTTGGAGAGGTTGGTTTGGTTTCTGTTTTGTTTCGCTTGTTATTTAGTTATGTGAGCACACTATATATTTTTAATATTATCTCCTAACAGCTAGATAGTTAACAAATATTTTATCCCATTCCATAAGTTGCCATTTTATTTTGTTGATGGTTTACTTTGCTCTGTAGAAACTTTTCTGTTTGCTGTGATCCCATTTGCTCATTTTTGCTTTTGTTGTCTGTGCTTTTGGTGTCATATCTAAAAAACTCATTGTCAAAACCAATACTGAGTTTATTTTTTATAAAATCTGCTAATAGAAACATCCAGTATGTTCCAAGGGTAGCTAGATTAATAATGTATTCAGTATGTCACAATTTTTCCTGGAGGCAAAGCCTCCTTTGAAAGTATTATGGGACTTCAAGAACCGATGTTAATTCAAAAGAAGACAATAATTGGCTTGGTGTTTTCAAAACTTCAAACATGAATTTTTAAAAATGTTACCCTAACTAACTTGACATTATGGGCTCACTATCTTACTGTTATTATAACATCAAAACCTATCAGAGTAGAAGACTTTACCTAAAGCTTTCTCATCTGGTAAGGCAGATATAAAAGAATATTTCATCAGAAATGAAGCTGTTAACACAGCTGCAAGGTGTATTGAGGGAAACAAAATAATCAGCTTGAGTTCTTTCTCTTTACAAAGAGCTCACTAAAACATGCACAGAGAAAAGTACAAGTTTAAAGTCATTAACCAGAGGAAGACAACTAAAGCTATTTAAAATGCTGATAAGACTTCAATTTGCTCCAAGTTGAAAATAACTATGTTGCTGATAGTCCAAGACACATAATAAGCAGTATGTCACACATGATAGATTTAGCAACGAAATATTATCAGTTAACAGCTGGGACTCAGAAAAGCACAGCACAGTGTGAATGTAAAATTTGCTAGAATAAACCATCTGCTGAAAATACTATTCTGTAAAATTTAAAATAAAGTTGAAACATTATGTGCCTTATTTAATAGATTTGTGAAAAATTAATGAGATATTGAAAAAGTAGGTGCTACCTTAATCAATTCTCAGTATTAACAACTGGTTACTATACTGCACAGAAAGGTGCTATCTATCTATTGGTCATGTATAGATAAATTACCCATATGTAACATATATGTTGCTAAATTATCCATAAATACCTATTGTGATTTACTATAAATTATTTGAAGATAAATTTTGTAAAATACTAAAAAAAAAAAAAGTTAAAAGTTGTGGCCCAGCCAGGGTAGCTCAGTGGTTGAGCACTGACCTATGGACCAGGAGGTCACAGGTTGATTCCCAGTCAGGCATATGCCAGGGTTGTGGGCTCAGTCCCCAGTGTAGGGTATGCAGGGGGCAGCTGATCAATGATTCTCTCTCATCATTGGTGTTTCTCTCTCCCTTGCGAGTTGTGAACACAAACTGCAAGTGCAGAATTATAAAGATTTCAACAATTTATATTCTATGCAAAGGTATTAATGACACATATCTCCATCTGCAGTACCTGCATCCAGTTCTTTCTATATTGACCTTTAATCTTTACTCTTCTATAGGAGAAAATACATGGGTTTAATTTTTCTTTGCATGATTTCTAGTGTAGTTGAATATCCTCATATGAGTATTTGACCATATTGCTGTGTCCACGTGTGTATGTGTTTGTATGTGCCAACTTGCTGTTGAGTGTTTCCCTTCAGAGCAGACACTCGTTTGATGTTTCCTAAAATAAGAATATTAACTACTGATATTGCAGAATGTAGCTTTGAAATATATTTATATGCATTATTATTTGTTTTTTATTTACTTTAATTACTGTAATGCATATATTTTAAAATCAGTCATGTTTTTTAATGTCTTTATTTTGGTGTCTGTATTTGAACCTATGCTAATAAAGTCTTATAATTGCAAAGGATTTTATACACTGTTATCTACATTTTAAGTAGTTTCCTAATTTTACTTTTAATTATGTTTTAAATTGAGTTTTAATTTGGATTTATGTTATTATCTGTTTTAAGAACCTAGTTTTATTTTCTTATAAGTTATCATACTTTTTTAATACCACATACTGCTTTTTATATAATAAGCATTATAAAAAATTAGGATTGATTAATCTACAAAGATGAAAATATGAGAAGTGAATACTTAATGACATCACTTAGTAACCAACTTCATAAGCTATGATTAAAATAAAGTTTGTGCATTAGAAAATCACTATAGTAAGAAAAAGAAAATATTAAATGTACAGTGATAATATGAGTATCAGAAAATTTATAAGTAAAATAAAAATATTATAAGTGACATAGGCAAGATCACTGTATCAGATAAATTAGTTGAATTCCTAATAAAGACCTGGAAATAACTGAAATATAAATATAAATAATACATAGTGAATGTAGGTCAAGAATACTTTTCAGGAAATGCAGGAGAAAAATCAGAGGCAACATGGAAAGTTAGATTTAAAAGTATCTGAATAACGTAGTAATCATATTGTCTAAATAGAAAAATCGATATTTAAGTTCCCTGATATTTGAAAAAACACTTATAAGCACATGTAAATCTATAAAATTATCCATATATTAGGTCATAAGGAAATATTAATCAGTTCTTGAAGAATATGAATCAGATCTTCACTGGTTACATAAACTCTAGATCGCTTATGTTTGACCCCATAGTAACAATTTGTTTCTCTACACTGTGCGTTTTCTTTGACTGTTGATGTGACTTAGAACTCCAGGTCTGGTTTCCTCCATGGAAGAGTCTCTGCGTCAAAGACACATTCTGGCTTCCCCTGGTGCCACTGCCTGGCAGGGCGTGGTCAAGCCCTGAGCCACCTTCAGAAAAGCCCACTGGCAGCAGGCACTGCGATGGGCAGAGAGAAAGCGCCAGGTCTTGAATTCCCACGACAGCCTCACTGGAGAACTGTTTTTCCTAATTTTGATATCTGCTCACCTTCTGCAGCCCATTTTATGGTCATCTGAGTACGAGCATGGTCGGAAGGAAGCATGACCTCACAAGAATATTCTCATTGGTGATTCACATGTGTTCCCCTCCCCAACCACCGCAAATCCTTCTGTCCAAGGATAGCGAGTAGCACTGAGCATGTTGATTTCACTATTGGATCTGTCCTTGTGCTAACAAGCTTAATGCTTAGTTGTGCTCCTCTTAGAATCCTCTCTCTTTAATTTCCCATAAAATCTCAGTTTTTCTTAGGATGGAATTATGGGTCCTCTTTATCCATCTGGTTCAATTTACATCCTATCGCTTTGAAATTGCATGTGTGTGGAATGTGAAATGTGACTTTCCAGTCTTAGTAATGCCATGCCTCCCCTTTTCAGCACATGTACTTGTGAGAGTCACCTTTATATTTCATCAATAGGAGGAAGTGGCAATGTAATCTACTCTCATGCTTCGATCTTTCCAAAAATGAAAAAAAAAATAAAGTTTTACTTAAAATAGTTGAGCTTTACAAAACCTTTGAGATATTATGTGATAGAGTATTGTTATACCATATATTTTTTTTACTTTACATCTAGGTTTGCACATAATTCTGTCATTATTCCAGCCTTACTCCTCTTGGAGTAATTTTTCCAAAATGTATATATTGTCTTTCTTCCCGTTGTTTTTAAGTAAAGGCGTAAGCAAACTGAAAAACGATCTTCAGTTAGAACAAGAAAGTAGAACTGAGTCCTTATTTAGCAGTAAAACCAACCAGTCCATTTCACAGCTAATTTTTGTGAATTTTGAAGACAACATGAGTCAAAAACTATCCTTTCCATCAATATGGATATCACCTGTGCATTTATGTGCAGAAGTCAAAGGGAATTGTTTTTTCCAATACTGTAGAGATCATAGTACAGAAAGATTAGAAGGCACCAAGCTTCGGGTTAAAAGACACAAGGAAAATTAATCATTTAGGTGCATGAGGACATAAAATTTGAAAGGAGAAAAGTTAGCAAAACCAATTGATGAGTTGAAGTTGTTGATTGAAACTCAAGTGTCTAATGCAAATTGCATTTAATCAAAGTTTTCTGGGGTGACAGTATTGGCCTACTTACTGATGTGCTAGAGGGAAAGAATTCCCAGAAGAAACTACTGTAGTCTGAGGTTGCAATTCAACCCTAATGGGTTAGAAAAGAGAAAGCCCAAGAGGAACTGAATAATTTTGGATGTCAGATGAGAGAATTCCAGGTGTACTGTGATGGTCAGAAATGGTTGTTAACACAATATATCAGATCAGTATTTGAATTAGCACTTGAATTACAAGGATAAATGGATCAATTCTTGGGTCTTTAATAGATTAGTCTTCTCATTATGCTGAGATGTCTTCCCTCTGCTTTCCACCGGGACCTGACGAATTTGCAGACCTCAGCTGCTCTCACTCTATGCCTCTGCTAAGACAGAAGCTTTGCAGTTCATCAATCAATGTCCCTAAGCGCTCACAAGTTATGTACAGTTCGTAGCTTAAGCTGCCTTTCCAACTTCCTAAATTATCGCCTTCATTTATTCTCCTTCATTTTCAGCATCCCATCCTTATTGACCACATAATGAAAATGTAAAATGGAAGCCTCTACGCCATTATTGCTCATTTTAGTCTCGTTTCTCCAAAGTTAATGATCTTTGAACTTATTTTTAAAGATGAAGTTAAACCTAAGTCTAAATAAATCCACGCCTTATAGTTACATTGTTTTGTTGTGGGTTTGCTATACTCAGCCGTACACACATGAATAGAGACCTTATCGATAGTCCCACCATTTCAGACATCCCACCACACGGACAACAGGCTTGGAGTTTCAGGACCAGCGATAAATTACAGACACAGCTCTTGCTATTAGTGTGTTAGCTTCCTGTTACTTCTGTAACAAATTTCCATTTACTTGATGGCCTCCAACAAGGCGATGTTATTGTCTTACGGTTCCGGAGCTCGGAGCCTGAAATAGGACCCGTGGGTCTACAACAGGCATAGCATCAGGGCTCTGTTCCCTCTGGAGGGTTTATGGGAGACTCCGTTTCCTTAAAATTCCCAGCATGTCAACGTTGTCCCATCCCTTGGCCTGATTCTTCCATCTAAGAGTCACATCAAAACCCCAGTTATTACCCCACTTATTTTTGAACATGAATATATTTTCTTTAAACATTTCTAGTCATCACCCTTTTTTCCCGTTCTTCCAAAACCTTGCTCCTCTTCTTAACCCCTCACTTCTGAATCCAAATATATATCTTTTTCCTTAACAAATATTTTTTTTTTGCAAGAGAATTGCAAAGATTTGACTCATGGCATGTGGTGATTAAAAAAAAAATACGCTGTCCCTTCTCAGCACCCCTGATGTCTTTATCTAACAAAATCCATATGCTGTGTGATCACCATGACAACTAAGTAGGCTTGTAATTGCAACTCTGGAAAGCTAATTTTTTTTTTCACTCAAATTGTGGCATAAGTTTCACCTGTCTTGTTACAGAAGACCAGGAAAAAAACCAAGCCATGCTTAGAGAAAGAGAGTTACATTTTATTAAGGGCAGGGCCAGAGAAAAAAATCTGCTTTCCAAATTCTGCCCCCCAACACACACACATGGAGGAAACCTTTTCTATTTATACTTTTCCTAGCTCTTTTGTCTCCCAAATTTGGAAAGAGACTTCCAGGCATTCTGGAAAAGAAGGTCTATGTGCTGGGAAGGGGCCATGAGACCGTATCTCAAGGCCTGGTCTGGTGTCAACACTGACAACTCTGTGGGGGCATAGTCCCTGGCCTCTCTGGAATGGGAGCGGTCTTATTTTCCTGATTATGTAAGCAAGCAAGTGTTTACTGAAGCCAAAACAGCAGGGTTAACATTTCAAACAGCAGCTTTTCTATAACATGGAGGCTACAGTCTGAAGTTTCAACAAACCACTTTTTAATGAGCAATATTTTTAGAGGTTTTATTTAGTCTGTTTGAATGTACATTCTTCCTTTTTTTTTTTTTACCTTAATAAACTCTCTCTAAATTAGCAGTGAGAAAGGGGCTCCTTACCTTCCAAAATTGTACCCGATTCCACCAATAAAATCGAAACGTGTGACAATAAAAATGTTCTGACCTTACCTTTAAAAAAAAAAAAGTCACCGTCGTTTCATCGTTGCACCAAGTATCTCTCATGTTACCATCTCGATTTCTCCTTTTCTGTCAACTTCTTTCCTTTATGGGGAATGTGGGGATTATCTTGTGCCCACCCCACTTCCCCACAAGAACCTCTCCATCTCAGAGTCAATTGTTTAGGAGCTTTAACTCCACATGCAATCATTTTAAAGTGCCATTATTTTATCTGCTACTAGAGGCCTGGTGCATGAAATTTGTGTACGAGGAGGCAGGAGGTCCCTCAGCCCAGCTTGCACCCTCTTCTGATCCAGGACCCCTCGAGGGATGTCCGACAGCCAGATCAGGCCTAAACTGGCAGTCAGACATCCTTCTTGCAATCTGGGATGGCTGGCTCCTAACCGCTTCTCTGCCTGCCTATCTGATTGCCCCTAACCTCTCTGTCTACCTGCTTTATTGCCCCTAATCACTCTGCCTGCCTGCCTGATTGCCCCTAATTGCTTGCATGCCTGGTTGTCCCTAATTGCCTCTGCCTCAGCCTCTGCCGCCACGGCTTCGTCTGGAATGACGTCCGGAAGGTCATTCAGCTGTCCAGTCTAATTAGCATATTAGGCTTTTATTATTACAGATGGTAAGACATAAATCTGTTTGTCTATCGATTAAAATGGTCTTTATTCTTCTGTCTCCCACCTTCAAAGATAACATTAATTGGGGCTAAAGAAATAAAATAAATAAAGTTAAGAGTGAGGAAGACAAATAATAGAAGTCCTATAATTAGTTATTAGAGAATATGCTCTACTGTTTGTTGATTTCTTGCTTCTAATATAAAAGGAACAAAATGTGCTGAGAACATTTATCTTTCTCCACACAGAGAAACACATGCGGACACACACGTGGCTATGATGGTAGAAGGAAGTATTAGGCCTAAAGGCTTTCTCCAATCTTCTCTATATGGCTTCCCCTGTCTTCAGAAGATATTACTCACTATTTACAACAGCATGCAAACAACATTCTAGGAGGGTTTTTGTTCATTTTATTCTATTTTTTAAAATGTTTTTTTTTTTTTTAGATAATTATGTAGCCAGTCAGGTTTGTATGTGAACAGTGTTTATTACTCCTTTTCTATCTGTAAGATTTTTTAAAAAATTTACTTCCCGGTGCTTATTTGAATTTAGTTTGTCCTTATGTTTCTAGTCTCTTAAGGAGGATGTTTGAGTTATTGACTGTTTATTCCACACTTGGAGAGGCACACAGAGAGGATCTTTTGATTGAAGTTCTCTTTCAAAAGCAAAATCTATTCTTTTGGGAGGAGATTGGAAGCTGTCTTTTTAATAGTCTGCTTTCCATCCAGATAAAACCTTTGAGGCAGGGCTCTGGAATGGAGGTAGGGACAAAGGCAAGTGTTTCCTCTGAGTGACACCCCAGCCTAGGAGTTGAGTGCCCTGTGGGTTGGGGCAGCCTAGGGACATGAGTGTTCTGATAGAAGAGCCTCCAGCGAGCTCTTTGCCCTTTTCCTGCCATGTGAGGACATAGAGTGTTCGCCACATGACATGCAGAAGAGGCCCTGCCCAGAACCTGTCCGTGCTGGTCCCGGGATCTTGATCAGACTTCCAGCTCCCAGAACCGTGAGCGATACAATTCTGTTGTTTGTAAGCTCCCTGGTCTGTGGTGCTGTTTTTCTCAGCAGCTTGAACGGACGGAGACACCAGGCTCTACATAAGCCTCTATATGTCCTCAGCCTTTGTCCTCTGATTCTTCCGGATTTCAATAAACTTGTGATGCTTTTAAGAATATTTTATAAAATAAATAAATAAATGTTCAGTTTTAATTTTTCTCAGTTATCTAGTCCACATTCCAAGTACGGGAAATTTTTATGTAAAACATATTAAACTAATACTGCGGTATGATGAATTCATGCATTTGTCATTTATATAGATTCTAAAGCTATGATTGGGGACCTGAACATACAGTAAAGTAAATGGCTAAATTCTTAGACTTATACCCTTTATTTAATAAAATACATAAACAGACCAACAAAATAAAACCCAAACATGGAGACATGGAACAGACTCACATACCTTGATGTGGGTTTGGGCCGACAAGAAGAGATAAATCAAAGATACTCATAAGCATAGTCCATAGGGTAGTGAAGTCTTGGGGCTGGGAAGAAGAGAGAAAAGAGGTGAAAATGGGAGATATTTGTAATACTATCAATAAAAATATATTTGCCCTGGCTGGTTTGTCTCAGTGGATGGAGCATCGGCTTATGGACTGAAGGGTCCCAGGTTTGATTCCAGTCAAGGGCACATGCCTGGGTTTCGGGCTTAATCCCCATTAGGGGACATGCAGAAGGCAGCCAATCAATGATTCTCATCATTGATGTTTTTATCTCTCCCTCTCCCTTCCTCTCTGAAATCAACAAATATATATTTAAGATCTCTCTATATATTTAAAATGAAAAACAAACAAATAAGTGAATAATCAACCAATTAATTAACAAATAATTAAATTACAAAGAACAGGCATGGATTGCACCATAGAACACAGTAAGGAAATAATGAATCATTTAACATATCATCCTCCTAGGGAAAACAAAGAGAATCTTTGAACAGTACACTTGAAAGAAGTGAGGAGTAACCCGTATGAAAAGAGAGAGCTATCTTTGGATAAAGCGACAATTTCAAACATTCATGAGTTGAGAGTTTTTGAGCAAAAGCAAAACTGTGCGTGTGCCTTGAGGATGTGGCACCATAAGAGACAAGCCTGAGAAATACCCTGGAACCAGGCATGCTGGGACAGAGCACGTGGGGTCCCGTCAGCAATGGCCTAATTTTGAGTGCATTTTAATGTGATGGAACACATCCAGTCATTCCTAGTGTATGTCAGATAAGGGCATACCATGACCTGGCTTATGTTTCAGAGGGATCTGCCGGGCACGCTGGGGAGATTGAAGTGAACGAACATAAAAGGTTAGACTAGGAATCCAGAGAAACAGGCTGGTGACTCCGGATGGTGGCTGTGAGGGTGGAGAGAAGTGCTCAGAACATGGGTCCCTTTCAAAGAAGGTACCAAGAGGAGCTGCAGAGAAACTAACTGCCTGGGGAGTGAGGGAGATGAAGGACTCAGAATTGCTCTGAGACGGGAAGACAAGCCCTGTCATTGGAAGGGTGATGGTGCTCTGTATTCTGAAGAGGAACTTGGGGAGTGGCAGCTTCAGAAGGACAAACTCTCATTGGGAAATCAATGGCACGGGTTATCTCCAGAACCAATGATCTGGGGATCAGGAAGCTCACATCCGGTGGTAGCCCATGTCCACACAGGCTCGGAGGTAAGCTTAAACTAACCGAGACAGCTCTTCTGTCTTTGCTGAGTCTTTTTGTGGCCATAGTTTCGGTTGCACTAATGGTTTCCAGAGTGCCTGCAGCTAGCACAGCCTGAAGAGTGGAACGGGGTGTCTGTGTCTAGCCTGGCTGGTTTTGAAGTCCGGGCATCTGGTTGGTTTAAGGAAGGGTCAGCGGGAATGAAGTGCATCCTGAAAGCACAGCTTTGACACCCCAGTTTCTTTTACCAGGAAACTGTGTGTTTGGCTTGAATCCAAGAGCTGTGGGAATGTTGGCTACTTCTAAGTGGCGCGAAGGTGATACAGACAAGAACGGAAAGAAATACATGACCACCTCAGGCCCTTCAAGGCTCTGCTCGAGGTACGGTCAGAAACCCGAGCTCTCTCTTTCATCGTTAAAGGCATACCAACCATCTCGATTATTGGGAAGTTTTAACCAAACAGGCAGAATCCGGTCCCGAAGGCTAAAGCAAAATAGTCACTGCTGACCTCCATCGTGTCATGATTCTAAGTCAGATGAAGTCTTTGTTAAGGAAGGAATGATACTCTGACATTTTGAAATAGAAATATTTGAGGGGACCTAGCTCCAAATAACTTAGTCCCTGAACCCCACTGGGTTTCTTGTGTGCAAAAGCGGACATTTTTAGATAAAGCTACTCATTTCTGCTTGGAGACCAAACGCTTGCCTCGCAGAGATACATATGCCATCTTCATGCACCAATCTCTCCCGACCCTGAGTGGCTCCCGCCTCTGAGCAAGGCCGGAGAGCAGCACGGGCAGCTGCCTGTGCAGAAGAGGCCCGTTACCGAGTCGGCCTGGAATACAAAATCTGGCCAAGATAAGTACACATGTGTCTTGTTGTTTATTTTTCCGTTTCTTTCAAGGAACACCTGTGGATGTTCCAGAGGACGGATTCCTTTGGTGCTCAACCTGGATGATTTTAAATCAAGGACAGGCACCCTATTCCTGACAAAACAGGAAATAAAGGCAGTATCGCAGCCCAGGAGGGACTTCATAAATTAGTGTCGGAGTCAAATCCTTGAACTATGAAGGGCGGTGCCCTTTTATAGCAGATCCACCAGGAGTTCGTCTACTTACATGGTCCAGAGACAAGACGGCTCTGGGAGAACACGGGGTACTCACACACGTTGTTTTGTGGGTGCCTTCAGTTGCTCCTCCTGCTACGTTCCTTCTGCTGATCAAATTAACCCGGGTTGTGGTATGTGGTATGCAGTATTGATAAGCGTATTGATTTTTTTTTCTATAAACTCACAGTGTTCAAGATGGTAGATGCTAGTCCGATATGGCTACTTAAATGTAAATTAATTGCAATGAAATAAAGTTAAATGTTCATTTTTTACAAGCACCGATTGGCTCATTAAAAACACAGCTTCAGCCAGAGCCTGCATATCCAGAGTATCATCATCTAACATGCACCGGAGGTGCTCCCTTACCAGGCTCACTCACAGATATTGAAGCTATTAATCCTGACATATTGTCTGCTAATTGAATGCTTAGGCGCCTCTTCTTAAGTTTAACACCCAAGGGGTTATTTTATTACTTGGTTCATGTTGAAAATCTTTGCTTTTTAAAATATTAGCTTCCCAGGGGTGAAATCAAATTCACCAAATGTCATAGGAAGACTGCAACTCACCATGTTCAAAATGAAATGGTACATGACACATTCATGTGGCAAAACTCTCATAATCACCCAAGGAAAACAAACCACAGGGCTTGATCTTAAAGGGTTGCCTTACCCTTTCACCTAAACTAATCAATTTTCAAATGTTCAAGTTCATGTTATCCCCAAGTGTTTGTGAGCCCTGAAGAGTAAGTTAGCGTGAACCAGGAGAAGGACTCCATCTATCAAGATGGATTCCCTTTCTAATCACTATGTACCCTGATTCCCCGAAAGTAAGACATCCCCGAAAATAAGACCTACTCGCTGTAATATAAGGCATCTCCCGAAAATAAAATCTAGCACATCTTCAGGAGCAAAAATTAATAGAAGACACTGTCTTATTTTCGGGGAAACAGGGTATTGTGCCAGCGGGTACTTATCATATGAAGAGATCATGCTGTAAATTACATGATTGTCTAATCACTATGCTGGATACCTTAAGCTAATATAAAAGAATATTGAATATTAACTGTAATTGAAAAGAAAACTTATTTTTAAAGCTGCGAAATTTTTTAAGAAGATGGACTCCCAATGGTTCACTGGGCTTACATTCAGAATTAGTCTAGTGGCCACTTGCTGAAAGAGGCCTCTCACCTACTCTGCATTTCAGGAAGAATCAGAGACTCAATGCATCTTGATCAACCACTTGCTCTACAATGGACAGCCTCTCCTTCGTCTGGGGAAACAACCTGTGATTTCCACCAGAGGCTGCAACTCCCTGGTTTGCAAAATTTTCACTGGAATGAAGTTTCTTCTTCTTTTCTCCTCCTCCTCCTCCTCCTCCTCCTCCTCCTCCTCCTCCTCCTCCTCCTCCTCCTCCTCCTCCTCCTCCTCCTTTTCTTCCTTGTCCTCCTCCTCTTCCTCCTCTTTCTCCTCCTCTCCCTCCTCCTCCTCCTTCTAATAGTTTTTATGAAATTTTTATTGCCATACATTTTCCCCCTCAACCTGGTCTCTAGGCTGTCCACATATTCATGTTGTTTGCCTCTGTCTTTGGTTTTCCTTTCTTAGAAGTATTATCCACACATCCACCAAATGTAAGTATAGGGAAAAAAAGAATATGTTATTCCCTTGATTTCAACTGTATATTAGTCAATATCTAATCATGTAACCTGTGTTCTATTGAAACTAATGGTCAAAATAATTGAAAATACATTTATATCCAAAATGTACAGAATTTTTATATATCATAAAACATACTGCTTGTAAACTTAAAACATTTTATATGGGGTTTTAAAGTTATTTTTTCTTTCAATATTTAAAATTGCTTATTAGACCAGAAAGGCAAATATATATTATAACTCATAAATACTTAAAATTTGAATCAAATGTAACTAGAGCTAATATTTTGTTTTTTAAATTTAAATAGATTTTATTAAATGTTTTATAAAAATTATTCCCATTCAATATTCATGTGAAGACTTCTGTAAATAATCAATATGACACTTTAGGCGTTTTTCTTATAGAACGACATTATGCAAATTTAATAGCATAGAAATTGTTTAATATTCTGAAATATCCCTCCAGAGTATTTTCATAAGTAGCATAAATGTAATAGATTTTTACATAATTCATTATCATTTCTGATTAATGTACGGCATCTTCATGCTTTCCTACTTTTCCCAATTTCTGTGTTACATGATTCCCAAGAAATAGTGTGGTCACCACACCTGTTGTGATTTATGAGAAAGGATTCAACAATTTGGATAATATAGCTACCCCAGTGGTTGGCAAACCATGGCTTGTGAGCCACATGTGGCTCTTTGGCCCCTTGAATGTGGCTCTTCCACTAAATACCACGTGTGGGTGCACATGTACAGTCTGATTAAAACTTCGTGGCCCAAGGTACTGGACGTGGAGGCCACGGGGGCATAGACTACAAAGGAGAGAGAACTGAACCTCACATCACCCTGTTTGGCCCCGGAGGATGGCTGGTTAGCCAGAGATGGGTAAGATTCCTCAGGGAAGGAACAACCTAAGACAGGCACAGTCACAGAGGGGCCAACAGGAGAGAGGTAAAAGGTCAACAGAGGTGGGGAACAGAACCTCACCCACAAACCTTGCAGAGGCTTGAATTCTCACCCCTGGTGAGGGAGGTCTCCTACCCTCATGGCTGCTTCGCCTCCCACGCACAACTCATACCGTGACCCAGGTGGCAGACAGAGACTCGGCCAGCAATAGCTGCTCTATATCTAAATTCAGTCTATTACCAGGAATGCTCAGGACCTACTCAAAATTGCAAATATTCCTTTCCACTAGTATTTACAGGGTAAACTAAGATTTCTGCTTGAGTATTAAAATTGACAGGAAAATAGTAATCAAGTTTTCAGATTAATTGGCCAAGTAAAATAAGTGAATACTCAAGAAAATTTTAGTGTACTGGACAAAAAGCTTTTCCTAAAACATTAACTAAAAGAACTATTAGTAGTTCATCTCACTGTAAAATTGCCTAACATCCAAAGAACCTAAAGCAGTCATATTTGTGCGCAAAAATTAAAATTTAAAATTACCAAGACTGCAATATAAAATTTCCAAAAGCCCCCATTAATAAAAAAAAGGGGAGGGGGCAGTGGGGTAATATCATGTAAGGAAAAAAATATTGAGTAAGTGAAATACATCTAGAAAATTCTTACTCCAGTAAAGTAAATTCCATTTGTAAAACCAGCTGCAGGACACCCATGAAAAAAACACACATGGTGTCAAAATAAGCCAAAGAAAAATCATTTAGGCAAAAATTAAAAAGAATCCCAAGTCTATTTTGCAGAGAGGATCCCTTTGTTAACTTTTGGTCGAGAATGTGTTTGTGTGTTTTCAGAGAACAACTCCAAGACCATGTGGGTTCCTGCGACAGTGAGGAACTGGCGGGTCTGTTCCAGCCACGAGGACAGTCCAGAGATGGGGGACACTGACGACACCTTGCCATGCTAGCAGTCGGCAGCTGTGCATGTCTGCAGGCAGCCCAGGACCAAACCAGAAAGGATGGATCTTGCATTGCCACGACGTGTCCACCATCTGGATACCGTTGCTGACATGTACACATAATGAATTATTTGACACTGAAACTGGGACTCAGAACAGTTGGACATTGAAACTGAGACTGAAACATTTTTTGTTCTTATACATGTATTTCTTGTATGCAGACGCAAGATATTTTTGAAGAAAAGAAACAGGGGGGAGTGATTGATATAGAGGCAGGGTGGCCTTGAACAGGCTGTCAAGCTACAGGAGGAAGGCTTGGGTGGATGGGAGGTGGATGCTGGGGGAGATCAACTGAAGGACTTGTATGCATGCATATGAGCATAACCAATGAATGAAAGACATTGGGGAGGGGAGAGGGAGGGTGGGGATATGTGCTGGGGGGTAAGGGAGGCTGGGGGGAGGAGAAGGGGGAGGGGGAAAGGAAAACATGTACTACTATTAATTATAAGTTATACTGCAAAAAAATCAATAAAAATATATTTAAAAAAATAAAATGCAAAAAAAAAAAAAAACTTCGTGGCCCATGCGCAGAAGTCAGTTTTCGGCCTCAGCGAGTCTATTTGGAAGAAGTGGCATCAGAAGAAGTTTAAGTGTAAAAAATTTGGCTCTCAAAAGAAATTTCAATCGTGGTACTGTTGCTATTTGGCTCTGTGGATTAATGAGTTTGCAGACCACTGATGTATCCTATTAGCGAAACACATCTGCCAATCAAACCTTTCCAGACTTCTCACACTGCCCCGTCTCTAAGTTTGGCATATTTAGGATTTACTTCAGTTAGCTTTAGTCCAGGAGGAGTTCTATCGTCATCTGTCTCTGTTTGAGCAGGCACAATGCACAGGCCTTTGCAGCATTGTTTTTCTTGGGAAAGGCGGAGAGTGAGGTACATATGGAAGCTGGTGCCTGGGAATTGAATGTGTTGGTCACAAGTGTGAACGTCTATTGCATGGACCACACTGAGTAGGCAGTTAGCCTGAGATCCCAAGTAACTGTGCTGCCTGTGAATCTGTGTTCTATTTATCAACTATCTATCTATCATCTATCATCTATGTAGCTATTTGGCTATATGCCTATTGTATTGTTTTCATTGTATTGATCTAGTGATAAGATGGAGGAAACAGACTTTTTAAAACTTACATGGACAATCAGGAATAACACTTTAATTAAGCAAGTACACATTTCATTTAAAAATTATATAATTCTATTTTAAAAACTAATATATATTGATTAAAGACATAAAATACAAAAATGAGAAAAAATCTATTTGTATATATGTAAAATTACCTAGTTACTTTCTTATCAATTAATTCCATATGAATTTTTATAAAGACCATTTAAATATACTTAGCATATTTAGCAAGAACTTATACATATACGTCCTCATTAATTACTCTACATTCCAACATCAATTTTAGTGTATGAACTATATTTTATCTAATTGCACAATAAAAGTGTTATCTCTAATATTTTACCACTGCCTATCTTGTATCTGCATTTTTTGCAAGTGTTCTTCAGATAAATTATGGGAAGTGAGACTGCTAAGTGAAGGCCATGCATATCCTTTACATGTTTTTGTTACTTGTGCCCAGATTGCCATTCCGAAACCTTACACTAATGTTTAATCCCATTGTCAGCCTCTGAGAGTATTCTGGGCTCTCCTTCTTGGTGCATCCATCTTCAAAGTGAGCCTTAATGTTTTTCTGGCACAGCCTGGAGCAGGAGGTGACATGCAGGGGAGAAAAAGTACATAGAGGACTTTGATCGCTTGGGGAGTTGTAGTTCTGAGCCCTGTTTTGGAGCACACGGCATAGAAATGAACCTCTCTTACGCTCTAAAAGGGCCCGCTGACCTTGTTCTGTTCGTCGCCTGGGATCATAACTGCAATCTTCAGAGAGCACACCTGTAGCAAACGATACAGGCAGTGCTCCTTGGGGTAAACAAAAGGGAATTGTGAGAAGATGATCGTTGTTTTTGTTTTACTAATAAAAGATATTTTTATTGACTTTTAGAGAGGGAGAGGAAGGAAGAGGGGGATAGAGAGATAGAAACATGGATGAGAGAGGAATATCAGGGATTGGCTGCTTCATGCATGCCTCCTATTGGGGATTGACCTTGCAAACCCAGCATCTGCCCTGATTGGAATGGAACCAACGACCTCTTGTTTCCTGTTGACACTCGGCCACTGAGCCACCACAACCAGATAGAAGGTGACTGTCGCTGTAGACTGTTATTATAGTCTGCAGCTGATGGACCTTGGCTATGCACCTCCCCATGCACATCTAGAAACAGCAGACCTCTCCTTGTGCTGGGGCATGACAAGCAGTCTTGCCGGGGGGCCTTTGAACCTGCGCTCCCCTCCGTCTCAGATGCTCTACCCCGTGTGTCAGCCTGACTCACTTCATCATTTCAGTCTATTCTCACCAGCCATTCTTCTGAAGAGCTTTTCCTCACCACCTGATTTGGAGGGATGAAGATGGAGTAATAAATCCAATCCTCCTTCACTCAGAAATAATTGAAACCTACAGTCAAGACATTTGACTTTGACTTCCAGTGATCTTTTAGATGCTGGCAAAACTTCTTATTTTCCCACATTCTCTTAATCTATTATTATTATTTTTACTCTCGAGAGCATGTATGTGATTACATTTTTATTAGAATACTAGAGACCTGATGCACAAAATTTGTGCACATGTAGGGTCCCTAGACCTGGCCAGTGATCAGGGCGGGTCTGTGGGGCAACTGGTGGGGCGATCAGGGGGCCCCTGCTGGCACCCACCTTGGCTGGTCTGGGGCCTGTGGGCTGGGGGCAGCTCCTGCATTGAAAGTCTATCCCTTGGTGGTCAGTGCCTATCATAGCGACCAGTCGTTCTGCTGTTCGGTTGATTTGCATATTAGGCAAATTAAGGTAATTAATTAAGGTAATTAACTCTGCTCCCATGCTTAATACATTGAGTTGTTTCCTTTACTCATTTAAGCCCATGTCCCTACACTTACCTAGTAGATGGCTATTCAATTGGTAAAATGTATTATTGAAAGATGGACACCAACAGTGATCCCTACCTCACTGTAATGTCGTTTAGCCAGATGATCATTTTGTTTTTACAATTCTTTGAGGTAGGTCCCACTTTTAGTTAAACTGAGACCCTTATGCCTCGATTAACTAGGATGACGTTGTAGAAGTTAAATGTGATTAAACTGTGACTACAATCATCCTTTTTAAATTATGAATCCGTGACTTCTGTTATACTACACATTTTGTAAGAATAAAATGTTTTTCTTCCTCATACCCTCCTACTTGTCCACCCTTTTGACCCTCCAACCTCCTTTTAACCAGGCCCCTCACAGCCCCTAATTTTTGAGCTGCTGGTATGTTCAGAATGTTATAAGAATAAGAAAAACAATTGTGCTTTGCTGTTGTTCTAGAAACACTGAAGAATAGCACAGCCCCAGGAAAACTGATTTATACACACACAGCAGACTGTGTTCATCTCACTGCTTTCAAGGTGCTCTCAGCCTTTCAGAGAGCACATGCATTCTAGGTTTTTGTTTATTGGTTTCAGAAATGCCATCAACCGTGAAGTATGAATTCCAATCAGTCAACCTTCTAGGTTTTTCCCAAGTCTGATAGTGGGACTTTTTATTTCTTTGGTTATGGACGTTTTTGTCTCCAATACTCTTTTACCCTTTCTTTTTTTAAAAAAAAATTATCTTTATTATGGAAAGTATTACAGATGTCCCCTTTTTCATACACATCCTTAGGAATGTTACTGATTTTTAGGCATTATTTCAATAAACTTCTTCACCAAATCACACATTTTAAGCCTATGTTGCGCTATCTAATCTCAGAAAGTATATATCATTTCTTTAACTTGAAAATATTATGTATGTGTATTTATACATATATAGGCTAATAATCATGAAATATCTAAACATATACAATGGTATTATGTATATATGTAATTATATTATGGGTATGTATTTATATAATTACTTGAGGCCCCAGTGCACAAAATTCATGCATGGAGGGGGTAGTGTCCCTCAGCCCAACCTGCACCCTTTTCAATCTGGGACCCTTCAAGGGATTTCCAACTGCCTGTTTAGGCCTAGTCCCACCAGGCCTAAACAGGCAGTTGGACATCCCTCTCACAGTTGAGGACTGCCAGCTCCAAACTGCTCACCTGCCTGCCTCCCTGATTGCCCCTAACCACTTCTGCCTGCCAGCATGATCACCCCTTAACCATTACCCTGCCAGCCTAATTGATGTCTAACTGCTCCCCTGCCAGCCTGTTTGCCCCCAACTTCCCTCCTCTGCCAGCCTGGTCACCCCTAATTGCCCTTCCCTGCAGGCTTACCATCCCCAACTACCCTCCCTTGCAGGCCTGGTCCCTCCCAACTATCCTCCCCTGTTGGCCATCTTGTGGTGGCCATCTTGTGTCCCCATGGGGGCAGACATCTTTGACCACATGAGGGCAGCCATCTTGTGTGTTGGAGTGATGGTCAATTTGCATATTACTCTTTTATTAGATAAAATATCTATGCAGAAATTATATAACAAACATCCCATGAGCCAACAAGCATAGTTAACAAATGCTAACTTTATGCCATTTGTTATTCTGGTGAATTGATTTAAAGACACTAAACCATTACAGATACATGTAATGCCTTTTTCCATTCCTTTCCCATTGCATTCCCAATCTTAGTTCCCTGTGCAACCTGAAGTCATTGATGAACATAAACGGTGCTATGTATTCTATAAAATGTGATATACGATTAAATATATTCCTGTTCTGTGTGATTACTACATTTCCATAAATAATTCCGTAGATGGCATGTCCTTGGAAAATACTGTTTGAATGGCCATTATGGTTTCAAGATGTAACAGGTAGACCTAGGTTGTCCTATTATGCTATTCTACGGTAATAAGATATTTTAACATGAACATCTGGAATTTGGCTAAATTTACAATGGCTGGAATTAGAAGTATGAGGTCATGGTTACTTTCATCTTAAAATGTATTCCGTGTCACCACATGGGTCTCCGAAAGAGCCACAACCCTTCAGGGACCTCTCCATAGCACACGAGCAGTTTGATATCTCTGCCTCCCTGCTTGCCCCACCCTGGCTCCCTGGCCTGGGGAAGTTTATCTGGGCCAGTAGCACCTGCCACTCTAGTTTGTTGTGACAATTAAAGGGGATGGTAGAAGTGACTTGGCTTTGAAAACTATAAACTCCTCCACCATCATGACACTGTCCTTACAATCTCCTCCTACTCTCCTTCTTTGTATGCACAGTCTTTGGAATATTGGGGCAGTTCCAGTCCCCCAAAGCCTCCCAGTGATCTCCCACACTCTCAGAGGGACTATGGGTCCATGAAACTGTCAGAATAGCAGGTGATCCCAGGATGTTCCAAGGGCAAGAGAGTCATTTGCGGAATGACACCTTTCGTGGAGTTAACGATTCTGTCTGTCACCAGCTAATGGAACTCTAAATACCCTTGAAAGTTTTGCCCTAACCGATTTGGCTCAGTGGGTAGAGCATCAGCCTGTGGACTGAGAGGTCCCAGGTTCAATTCCGGTCAAAGGCATATCCCTTGGTTGGGGGCATATCCCCAGCAGGGGGCGTGCAGGAGCAGCTGATGGATGTTTCTCATCGATGTTTCTCTCTCTCCCGCTCCCTTCCTCTCTGTGAAAAATCAATAACATATATTTAAAAACACCTGTGGAAGTTGTAAGAGCCTCTTCAAGAGAGGCTTTGGCTCCTTCCCTAAGGCCTGTGTGCAGTGGGAGGAACGCCACACCTGGGAGCCACGGAACCCTGGTCCCCTGCTCCTTGGTCATGCTTCAGCTCAGACACGAACCTGCCTGGGCTGCCTCTTGGTGGTGAAGTTCTGGGGGTGGCAGCCGTATTTGCATGTTGAGGGCAGTGACAGCTGTCCTCTCTCACTCCTAAAAATCCTGTGAAAAATCCCATAAGTTGTTACATAGGTAACCATGACGTCTGTTTGTACATCTTCTTGCAGAGAATTTTTTGCTGTTGTTGTTGTATCAGAGGTTCCACCAGGGCATACATTATGTCCCCACACCAGGCAGATCTCCCAGGATAAAGTACAGACCGGGGATTGTGTTTGTGCAAATTCAATCAGCACAGGGCTTTCCACCAAAGGTTCTCGAAGCCCTTCCTTGGCTCCGGAGACCCTGATCCTCCGCTTCTCTGGAAACAGCAATGGACGGGAAACTGCTGTCCAAAGCAATTCAACGCCAAATGGACTTCCGCTGAAATTGTAAGGCGCTACTGCCATTCTTTTTGAGAGCAGAAGTTTATCTATTAAAACGTGTCTTTTATGAAAGTTCATCAGCGAAGATCATTATAGTTTCCTTAATTGAACTTTTAATTAGACCACAGAGATTATGTTAAATGTTTCCTTTGATTATGTGTTGAGTGCTGTGACTTGTTGCCCTATAGAAATAGCAGAATTGACATTTGCTTCCTTATCTCCTTGAAGGCATTCAGATAAGGATAATTTCATTAGCTCCTGTCTAAATGATGTTTCACTTCTAGGCCCTAGAGCTAAGAAAATGGTTTTCAATAGTCTGCACACTTTACTCTATTCATGTAGACAAATTAAATGAATCACAATATTTAGGAAAAGATTCTAAAATCCATAATTCTGAACAACAAAAATAGCCTTAGCATTTATTTGAAAAAGGCTGTCACATTAAGAAAAAAAATTATAACAGATACTTAAAAGAAAAGTTTGAGTTCGGTCTTCAGTGAGTTTGCCAATGGGAAATGTCAATTTCATGCTGTTTTTGCCTTTAGATATTTGCTTCGTTATTCACATAATCAATTATTTATTCTGTAACTCAAACTAATTAGTCTTTTCATAAGAAAAGTATCTTGAAGTTGCCCTATTCTGTTAATATTAATGTGATTTTACCAAACAAATCAAACCTGCCAGTGATGATGAAAAGGGAGTTTTTATATTTGATGACAGACTATTGAAAGTCTGTGAAATCCACTTACAAATTGCTGGGAAACATTGAAGAAATGAATTGTCAAGAAAAAAGTAAAAAGAAGCACCTGTTAACTCTCCTTTGCTGGTTTTTGATTTAAGAGTAAATTGTTAAAAAAAGAAATCAGGAGACATTCTGGGCCTGAATTATTCAAAATCTTTAGATCAAAAATATTTGACCACAACATCTGTATTTAAAGTGTAATACCACAGAATGCATACTTTTTACAAAATGGTGAAAGGATTCCGGGTCCTTAAAAGAAGAATATAGTACATAGGAACTTTGCTGCTTCAGAAATCTTGGGCCCTGGCCTGGTGCTTCATTTGGTAGAGTGTCTTCTCCGACACAGAAAGGCTGTCGGTTTGATTCATCATCATGGTCCATATCTAGGTTATAGGTTCAATCCCCAGTTGGGGCACTTATGGAAGGCAACCAATCATTGATTCTCTCTCACATCAATGTTTCTCTCTCCTTTCCTCTTTCTCTAAAATCAATAAAAATATATCTGTATCCTTGGGTAAGGATTTAGAAAAGAAAGAAATCTTGGATGTATACCAAATGATGAAACTTAAAACTTATATAAAAGGAAGATCAATGTTATATACTCTTAGAATAATCTGCTATATTTTTAATTACCATAAAATTAAATAGAAATGAAACCATAAGATAGCCACCCAATCTTGTACATTTTCCCTGGCTAAAGAGTACCTAGAAATAGCTTTCCTCATAGTCTCAGAAAGCCCGTTTGCTTGACTCCCATTTTAATGTCTGAAAGGGACACACTCAACATTTAGCCTCTAAATGGTGGACCGTCTCTGTGTCTTTGTTTGCTTGGGTACACACGTTTTCTCTTTAGGGAGCCTTAGCCTGCAGGGCAGGGGTTTGTCTGTCATGAGGAAGCGTGCTGGGACAACCTGGATGAGTGTAGGAAGCTTCCTCCTGGGATGACAATCCAGGTTTTTTTTTTTTTTTTCTTTTTGCTCTTCTGTGCCCTGTTGTTATGACATCGGAGCAGTTTCGGCAGCTACACCCTCTTGGTCACCACAACATCCTATGACTCTTACAAATACAATTTATTTGGATTTCCACACCACGGTGATTTCTCTAGGAGGCAGGGAAAGTCTGAGGGGGGGCTGACAGGCAGAGCCAAGACCCTGTAGCAGACCAAACCCAAATGCCGAGAGCTGCATCAAACACCAGTAAACTCTTCAGAAACATCGATATGACCGAATCCTTGACATCGGTCATTCTTTTTCCTGCCACAGTCTGGGCACGAGAAGGTCATCGTTAAGTTACCAGTAATATTGTAATGCTTCTATTTCCTATGTCAGGTAGCCAAAATGCTTAGCATAAAGCTAAATTGCACACGCACCCTCTCCTCTCTATATGTCAGGGAGATGCTGGAAATATGACACAGTACTCCCAGATGGGCACTGGCCCTCCTGGATGGCATGGCATTCATCTCTCAGTTTTCCAAAAATGCTTTGGAGGAGAAAATATCTGTGTTATATCTATGTTGTCTATTCTCTAGCTTTACACCAGCTGTACATGTTTCTAAACTAGGTGTGTGATGCTTTTAATATAAAGAGTTGAGAAGAAAGGAATGAAAGTGAAAAGAAGGAAAGAGGGAAGGAAGGAAGGAAGGAAGGAAGGAAGGAAGGAAGGAAGGAAGGAAGGAAGGAAGGAAGGAAAGAAGAAAGGAAAAGGAAGGAGGGAAGGAGGGAAGGGAGAGAAGGAAATGGAAGGGAAAGCGAGGAAGGAGAGAAGGGAGAGACAGACAGACAGAAAGAAAGATAGAAAAGCAAAAAGACCGAGAAGAGAAATGTGTTGCTCCCAGAGCTGTGAGAACAGAATGCATTAGTATTTCTTCCTGCAGCCAAGACTGACAGCTGGCCTTGGTCTCCTCAGTGATGTGAAGCAAGTTATTTCGGCGGCAAATAATCTCTACATCCTCCGCTCTGTCCCTGAGGGCTCTGTCAGTTCCCGTCTTGGCAGAGTTCTTAATGCCAGAGCTAAGCATGTGCTTAATTTGTCTCGGTAAGCTCCTTGCTCCAGCACGGGCACATGCCCAAAACAAACGGGCCGGTCTTCACATGGGCAGATTCCTGTGTGGGCACCACAGGCATTGACTGAGCCCTACTATGTGCTGGTGGCTGCTGCACAGGCTGGGGTGCAGCAGGAGACAGAATCCTCGTCTCACGTATTCTAGTTGATGCCTATGTCCACAGAATGTTTGCCCACATCAGTGTGGTTTTTTTGTTTGTTTGTTTGTAACAGGTAGTTCATCAATATCAAGAACTCTGACTTTATAATCAGTATTTTTTTCCCTTTTGCCAGCATCTGTGCTAAACTGTTCACAAACTAAACTATTGTAGACTCAAAACCAGTATTTATTTTGCCTCCCTCATTGTATAGATGAGGAAAGCAATGCAGAGACCTGTTAAGAAGCTCTCCCAGGAGTAAACGGTGACCGGCAGGGATTCAAACTCCGCACCTGAGGCTATGCTTCAGCATTTATAAGGCAGAGATGCCAGGTCTCAGCTAAACTGGCCCCCCTTTTTGTCTTCTTTCCTGGCTCTTGTTATTTCTCTGATCACTTTGAATAGATCTATGTCTTGCACTGTGTTCTGTCTGGTGCATTACCTAATGCAAACAAATGCAGGACTGAATTAGTAGAATGGGACCCATGAGCAGAGATGGAGGGTCAAGGGAAGTCTTCAGATGCATACAAACTACTGCTACTTCTGCTTGGATTGGGTGGACTCCTAGTTTCTTCTTAAGTCATAGGCCTTTGATCGTACAGCTCAAGAATATGGAGGACATCTGCATCATTTGTTGGTATTAAATTACTGGGTTTGTTAAAGTAGCGAACTTCGATAATTCATTCAACATAGAATTTAAAAATAAAGAAAATGCACAATATCTAAAACAGAAAGAAGCTTCATTTTAAAATCCCAAATGCTTAATAAAATAGTATTTTGGCTTTTGCTAACATTTTAATATGCCCTAGCTCAGTAATGTAATGAAATGTCTTTGGGGGAAAAAACCCTTGCGTGCAGTACACAGTACTAGGTCAGGGTTATCTCCACATGTCACATGTGCAAATTAGAACAGGTGCGAGAACTCTAGATTAGAAAGCCCAAGAGACAGTGACAACCTGGTGCATAGCACAGGGGCTGTGCATATGTCTTAGTGACTTATGTAAAATGAAGCTCTGAAATGTGCTCAGAAGCAGAAGGGATTGTCCAACCTTAGCGTGTAGGACAGTCGACATGGGAGCATGCTAAAATACTGTTTTTTAGGCTCTGTTCCTGTTGCAGAAGACCAAAGAAAGCCAAGGACACCTCAAAGAAGAGGAGGGACACTGTTTAGTACACTGGTGGACTCAGGGAACAGCCTTCCAAATCTGAGTGAGGGAACATGCATGGGGCTTTCCTTTATATCTCCCTCCCTATGGTCTTTGTCCCACAAACATGGATTATGCTTCTGGTCTTTTTGGCGGGCCTTGCAAGAAGGCCCCCAGGTGTTGGGGGTCTCCAGGCCATATCTGATGGTCTGGCCTGGTGCTAGCATTAATAACCCTCCCTCCGGGGCAGTGCACTGCTCATAGTAACAGGTTCTGCGAGACCAGTATCTGGAAGGAGAGGGGGATTAATTAATTAATATAGGTTATCAGGAGTGTGCACTGAGCTTGCTGGCTTGGATTCAGATCACTAGCCCTGAATATCAGGGTGACATTGGAATTAGCCCTTTTTTAGCCTTCTTACTCTGAGAGGCCAAATCAGCAATTTTAGAAGACCCTGCAATTTACAATTGTAGCGGCATCCCCAGGGAATTCTAGGTCGGGAATTCAGATTGATATAGAGCCCCTACCATGAGAAATTTTTGTTTGGGCACATATTGCAAGCAAGGCATTGTGTGGGACAATACAAGAAATACAAGTGCTACCCATCTACATGACAGTGAATTACTCTGTGTGATTTCCAAAGTAATACATATGATAAGATCTTATAGGGAACACGAGTTATAAAATCAGTACCACAGAAAGTGAGAGATGTGTTCCTTCTGTTTGAGGAGAAAGTAATGGCTCCATGAAATAAGAAACAACTGATGAGGCCTTCGTTCAAGGAGGTTGGGTTACGTTTTTTGAAGTGAATGAAGTCAATGAAGAGGAACTTAGGAGACTGGGATTTCCGGATGAGTGTGGAAATTTGAATGTGGTCTATTGTGTCCACATTCTATTTGGAGAATGGGCTTACGTGTGGTTTTTCTTTTGACACAAATCTGAAGATCCTTGATTGTAATATTCAAAAATGTGAAATTTACTTAGAAAATGTGGCAGTACCTGATATTGTTAGGGGCAGAAATAGAATATTAGAGACCAGCTGTAATTATCCTGTATAATAAAAGGCTAATATGCAAATTGACCAAACAGCAGAATGACCGGTCGCTATGACATGCAGTAACCACTGGGGGTAGATGTTCAATGCAGGAGCTGCCTCCTGGTGGTCAGTGTGCTCCCACAGGGGGAGCGCCGCTCAGCCAGAAGCCGGGCTCATTGCTGGCTAGCTCAGAGGCCATGTGGGAGCCTCTCCCAGACTGCGAGAGGGTGCAGTCCCGGCTGAGTGCACGGATTTTGCGCACTGAGCCTCTAGTAAGAAATATGAATTATGCTCTGTTAACTGTGATTGTTTTGTTGTGATTAGGAAGGCACATACTAACCTGGCTGGGAGTTACACCCAGGACCTGGGAGCTCACCTGGAAAGGCAGCCCATCCTCCACATCTGGAGCTGCTCAGTCTCATGGAAAGAGTAACAACCTTGTTGCAGAAACCAGAGGGGCTAGCCCTTTAGACACCTCCATCCTTTGCATACCCCCAGACCTTTGCAAACCCTCAACCAGCATTACTTACAAATTGCCCATTTTGTATACCCATTCTTATCCCTTTTGCCTATTTCCCCATAAAATCTTTGACCTTCTACCCAATATAAGCAGCTGGCTTATGGGTGGGGGGAAAGGGGTTGAGCAGATGTTTGTGGGTGAGCCGATGATCTCCCACACTGCTGGCGTTGTTGGAACAGATGCTCATATTGTTACAGAATTTACCAGGAGACCAAAAATCACACTGGGAGTACTCAGAGATCCAGAATAACCCCATTTGTTTTCAGATGTTTCACATGTATTAATACAGTGACTCAGGGGGTCAGTTCTTCAAATCCTGAGTAAGCCAGTATGGAGGAAGCTTTCCCTTTATACCCTTCAGTTTCTTTGTTTTCTGTTTCCTAACTACCAGGCTTTTGTGGTGGGCTTCCACAGCCCCTTCCGAGTCAGTTAGAAGGGAAGTTAGATCTTATCTAAATGCCTGATCTGGGGGGTATCAGTGACCTCCCCTCCAGCTAAGCTATTCCATTCTTTGTTTATGGCCCCTTTGTAAAATGGGAGTAATTAGGAAAACAGGTCTTGCCAGACCAGATTGTGGAAAAAAGGGGCAGTGACTTAATTATAGGCTATAGGCTATCAAGAATGTACATTAGGTTACTGGCATAGGTTCAAATTGCAACCCTCCCCCCAAAAATGTTTTATATTCCCTAACAATATACTGCTATGATTCAACCCCGTCTCTGCTACATTGGCTCAAGTAATGACAAGCAGCCTGGACCCATTGAATGTCAGGGTACAATATTTCTTAGCAGGAGGTTGAAAGATTCAAGGTTGTGTCATAGAAGGAGATTTCTCATAGCCATGTGTAGGGTGGATCAAACAACAGGAAGACTGGAGACCACAGGAGGAAGGGGCTGGGGTAGCAGGAAGAATTGGGACATACAAAATTCACATTGGTATTTAATTCTGGAGTAAAGTTGAGGCATGTTGTGACTGGTTAAATGTGTGTGTGTGGGGGGGGAGAAATGGGGATTGAAATATTCTGAAATTTCCGTCTTAAGTTTTCAGAAAGATGTGAATGCCATTAATCTAGATTGGGGAGCATTAGGGGAAATTTTGTGCAGGATGATAAATGCAATGGGGCCTGAGACCTGAACTTGACCTGACACCTTTTATCATGGAATTGCCTCTCTATCATGTGTAATTGAAAAATATTTCATTATTCAAGACCTGGGCTGAAGGATTCTCCTTTCTATGGAAACTTTTTATTGTTGCATTTCTGATTGATTTCCTGGATATTAGTGTAGCCAAGTGAGTAGACATTAGCTGAAGGGGAGCAGACAAGGCCACTCCCACATGTGCTACTTTGCCACCCAGATTGTTTTCACCTGAAGGCCTGGTTAGCCCAGCAGATTCAAGAAAATCTTTGAGCTCTCCTGAAAGAATTTAGATAAGGGCCCTGGTCCAGAAAGAGCCATTCCAGAGATACTGTTTTACATGAATGATCTATCTGTATGTCAGGACAAACATCTACTTACCGGACACCTGCTTTTACTGTCCTGCAAGCTACCTCCTTATCTTTGTGGTCCCAAGCCCTTATCCTTTTCCCTAGCTCAGGATGGAAGATATGCCTCAATTGCCTGACTACTTTTAATTTTATTGATTTTAGAGAGAGAGATCAAAGGAGAGGGAGAGACAGAGAAACATGGATGTGAGAGAGAAACATCCATCAGTTGCCTCTCATATGCACCCCCAACGGTGACCGAATCCCCAACCGAGTATACGTCCTGACCCAGAATGGGACTAGCAGCCTTTTCAGTACACGGGAAGATGTGCAACCAGCTGAGCCAGGGCTTGCCTGACTACTTTTATTTTTTTAATATATTTTATTGATTTTTTACAGAGTGGAAGGGAGAGGGATAGAAAGTCAGAAACATTGATGAGAGAGAAACATCGATCAACCGCCTCTCTCATGCCCCCTACTGGGGGTGTGCCCACAGCCAAGGTACATGCCCTTGACCGGAATCGAACACAGGACCCTTCAGTCCGCAGGCCGACGCTCTGTCCACTGAGCCACACCGGTCCCGGCTTGCCTGACTACTTTCAATCTCATATTTTTATGGGGCGCTCTCTCATACATATGAGATACATTCATTTCCCTCCTGTTCACTTGTCTTATGTCAATTTCATTATCAGACACGCCAAATAATAGAATCAGAGAAAGAAAAATATTTCCACCTCTACAGAACTTTATGTTAAACTCTACTGAAGAGGGTACCATGTCATGAACACTAGGGGTTTGTACGCCCTCAAAACCAATACATGAAATGAGTCTCTTGTCTTCAAAATCACCGAATAAGTGACAAAAGAGGCAGTGTTATTTTGCATATCTCTTTTAAATGGTTTCTCTATCCTAATTACTAGTAGAAAAGCGCAAATTAGATATATATGTAGTTATAAAGCATACTGTTATGTTCCTGTTCTCTAAAACGGAAAATGATGGCAATGAAGATATTTTCTTCTTCATTTTTGAGTTTCTTATATTGCTCTGACTTTGATGTCAGTATTCAATAAAGCACCTTCTGGTGCTTTTGATATGAAAGTGTGATTGCTATTGAACATTAAACAAGGGATGCTGGTAATTTTATGACAGTTATGTTTCAGCTTCCCATACCCAAACAAGGATAATCAAATCTCATGCTTGAGAGCCGTGGCTGATGGTCACAGGGAGAAGCAATGTGCTGCCGCCGGGCGATTAGGCTGATGGGCTCCGTCACCTCCCTTTGAAGGGTAGACGAAGTCATTGCAGTCCCTAAACTGCAGTGGTGGGCCGATGGCTGGTGCAGCTGAGCCGAGCTCATGCTCAGATGTATTTGCATTATATTCCATTTAAATGCCTTGTATTATCATTCCGCTACATCTCCACGTTTAAGGGAATGAGCTTGCTACTCCAATCTGCTGCAGAGTCTATGGGTCTTCTGAGAATGGAAAAGAAAGAACCGCTCTTATACCCCATTTCACATCTCCTTAGAGTGAAACCTGCTCTCCTGTCTGTACATTTCTAAGCGAACTTTCCACTTTTATCATTTTGTTGTTATTCTGTTTTTTCTTTCAAAGATCAAAACCTTCGTTTTCAGAACATTCATTTGTTTTTTGAAAAAAAACAAAAAACAACTTCATTGTTGAAGCATTACATATATCCCCTTCTTTCTCTCCCATTGACCCATTATAGCCTGCCCCCTGCCCAGGTTATAGATACACATGCATAGATGTTTTTTGCTTGATCTCCGCCCACCGCCTCCCTCTGAGATTGCACAGTCTTCTTTAAAAAGATCTCTCTTAGGAACACAACTCTTGAACCCATCTTACTGGAGAAAAGGGATCTTTTCTATTCTCAAATAAGTGGGCCAAAGACTGCAGAGACACAAACAGATGAGAAAGGTACCTAGCCATCAACATCATGAAATCCAGAGGTCGCCACAGAATTTATCTTTGTAATATACTAAACCTCGGTGATGCAAGAAAAAGTTTGCCCATGGTTGGTCTGTACTTTAAATGCTGCCGTGAGCTTTGTGCACATACATGTGCTGATAGGGTACGAAGGAAGGCGCCATACCTAGCAGAGGTTTTCGTGTTGAATTTTTAAAGGCGATTTTGTCAGGTAAGATTTCCACTTGGAAGTTAAAGGAAGATTGGACAACACATGCAAGTTTCTTCCTTAAAAAATAGATAGGTATGAAAATATGTCAAATCTTACCACACTTATTTAAAAGTTAACGGAAGCACAAATGCGTGGTGAAAACCTTATGAGGAAGCTGCGACATTAAACCAAAACACCAAGGCTCCTCCCCGGCCCTGCTCCTCTTCTGTAAATTCTTTTTTTGTGCATCAGGTGATCCCAAGGTGAAGGAGACCAGTACATTGACAGTAGCAGTCATTATAAATGTCAGCTCTTGTCCTGTGTCCCTAAGACTTACATGAAGACCAAGGTCAGCCAATACCTTTATATGCTTTGTCTAAGCAGTAGGGATGGCCGGGGCGGGCGGGGAGGGGTAGGAAATATTGGGCAGGAGGAAGAAACTGGACAAAACTAAGCTCTAACTTTAGCAAAAGAACTGAGAAACTTTGACATGAATAATCCTTACAGCTGACATTTAATTGTCAGTGCCTAATATGCATTACATACATTATCTCATTTGATAAAATAATCCTATGGGATAGCTATTATTTTTACCCATCCTGCAAGTGTAGAAACTGAGGCTCACAGAAGGATAAGTAATGTAATAGAATTCGCTCAACTTGCATATGAGCAGTACTCAGCAACAAGTCTATCTGAGTCACTGTTTCAATGCAAAATTATTAATAAGACCTACCTTTTCTGCTAGGTCTTTGCCAGTTTTCATGATGTAAATACTCGCCCCATGGGCAATGCAAAATAAGGTAAAATTCTACAAAATCCATTCTTATAGGCTGTGAGCCAATTTTACCTACCACACCATTGGATCCTGACTAAAAAACTCACGATTCCCACCATTAGCTGAGACTCTAAGTAAGAAACAAAACAAGAGGAAAGAAATAAACAGCAAAAAGAAGAAGAGGAAAGTCTTAGGTGAGTTCTCACAATGTTTTTTCTCGCGTTAACCATTGAGAAGAGGTCATGCCCAGATCTTGCTTCCAACATGAAGGACTTCCATCTAAAAAAAAGAAGAAGAAAAAGAAAACTCCCAATGAATTACCAGCATGTGCATTTAGCAATGGTACCAATCCTTAAGAATTAATATATAGGACAAGCAAGTGAAACGTATTAGGTCAACACCATGGGACATAAAAGAGTGGGGAAGTGCACAAAAAGAATAAACTGTTGTGCCTGGGGCCCTAACTGGTTTGGCTCAGTGGATAAAGCAACAGCCTGTGGAGTCAAGGGTCCCGGGTTCGATTCCAGTCGAGGGCATGTGCCCTGGTTGCAGATACATCCCCAGTAGGGAATGCGCAGGAGGCAGCTGATTAATGTTTCTGGCTCTCTATCCCCCTCCCTTGCTCTTTGTAAAAAATCAATAAAACATATTTTTTTAAAAATGTTGTGCCTGGGCAGGGTTGCTCAGCGGTTGAGCATCAACCTATGAACCAAGAGGTCAGGGTTCGATGCCCAGTCAGGGCATATGCCCAGGGTGTGGGATGCATCCCCAGTGTAGGGTGTATGGGAAGTGGCCGATCACTGATTCTCTCTTGTTATTGATGTTTCTGTCTCTCTCTCTTCCTCTTCCTTCCTCTCTGAAATCAATAAAAATATATTTAAAGGAAAAAAAGATTGAGAAACATTAACTAGAAAACATATCCGTGACTGGGCGTAAAGGTGGCACTTCTCCTATGCCTACTACTTATCGTTGGCTAGACCATTAAGTTGTCAGAAGAGTAGTTAAGCTTTATATTATGATGATGGCTGACGTTATAAGTAAGCAATATGAGGCCTCAGATTTAAGCTAGCAGAGTAGCAGAGGACCACTCAGAATTGCCTTAACCCACATAGCCCCCTCAGTCCAAAAGAAGAAAAAGTCTTCCCAGTGTAGGTGCACACGCTACACGCCTCACACACCCGCACACCTACTTCCCTATGGGTGTTGTTGGCCTTTTCACCTCTCAAGGCAAGTTGGCCCAAGATTTCTGTTAAAATAGCCTCTGTTCTCTGTCAAGGGAACAGGATTGTTACAGGAATCTTCAATTTTCCAATTCATTTGATGAGTGAAAAGTACACAGAGAATGTACAAGTATAGTTATGAAAAGATTGATTTTTCTCCGCTCTGGCTTTCATTCGCTCTGTCTTCAAAAAAAAATGCTCTTAATCTTTCCACCTGCACATCTGTTTTCACAGCATCAGACTCGGCTTCAGCCTCCGTGCAACGTGGCCTCATTTCTTTAATGAAATCTTGGTCTCCCGTGCGAGGGGCTGGCATCGAAATGAAGCCAGACGTCACTGGCCTTCTTCGCTTGTCCTTTCCCTCTCTGCATCCCCACCTGAGCACCTGTAAGTATGTGGGCAGCATGTGCTCAGCAGATGGTGGTTCCCTGGTCAAAATGAGACTGTAGTGATTAAATATTGAAGAAGGGGAAGGAAAATCTATTAAACATGCAGCGTATTTTAATGGAGTTGTAGAATATACATGGGCAGGGAAAACAGAGAATATCTATTTTAACTTCCCATGGATTACTGAGGAACCTGAGAACAGGGGACGTTTCAGTCTCACCACAAATTAATTTTAGGAATATGTTGTGATGAATTAAAGATTTTTAAGCTGGACTTTTTTTTAAGGGACTCAAATATGTGTATATGAATAGCTCACTTTTTAAAAAAATACATTTTATTGATTTTTTACAGAGAGTCAGGGAGAGGGATAGGAAGTCAGAAACATTGATGAGAGAGAAACATCGATCAGCTGCCTCCTGCACAACCCCTACTGTGGATATGTCTGCAACCAAGGTACATGCCCTTGACCGGAATTGAACCTGGGACCTTTCAGTTCGCAGGCCGATGCTCTATCCACTGAGCTAAATCGGTTTCCGCAAGAGCTCAGTTTTTTAAGGTTACATGTTTTGGGGACAAAATGCAATGCAAAAATGGATTCTTAGAGAGGTTAACTCAGCCCCCACAGGTTACCCAGAGCAGCACTGACAGAGCAGGTGAATGCGTTCGCACCTGACCCCCAAGCCCATGACTTGAGCCTCACGCTAAATAGGATCACCTCGTTAGTCCGTTTCATCCAGCTTATCTGAATTCCAGCCTTAGTTAAATCATTCTAGATGATTCCGAATGGCCCCAGGAGACCTATGTGCCTACCATGGGGCATTGGCCTTGATTCCGTTCCCTAGTCCAGAGTTCTCTGCTCAGGTGTTTGCCAAAGTAAATGCAAATGCTGGAGGTTTTAGGTACATCATCCCTGAGGTGCTCTGGGGTAGAATACTCAGCAACACAGATGTCACCGGACACCACGGATGCTGCCAACACTCATAGTCCAGAGGCCATGTCTCGCCAGAGGGGTTTGCCTCGGGTGCCCTTCCCTGGAGGATGCTGGGAAGATTGCCTCCAGCCTTTGACTGACAGGCCTGGGGAACTGCCTTGGTGTGCAAAGTCCATCTCTCACAGTTCTCTGAGGGAGCAGCGGTCTTGGACTCAGGCCCGGGCCTCCTCCGCTCATAAGCACACCTGCATCGCAAGTCGAGGCACCTCCACTTGGGTGCCACCTTCTTGGGGGTCTCACTAAGGCACATTTCTCAGGGTTTCTCCCCCTCATCTCTTCCTCTCTCCTTGTTCCTGGTCCTGCCATGAGCACAAAGGCTGGGGCCTGGGCTTGTGGGCTCCCTCAGCAGTGAAACGATCCTGGTTGCTGTCACATGTCTCCTCACCACCAGCAGGTGCCCTTCGGTGGGGCCCGAGGAGCAGTACTTCTCTTCTCCCAGGAGGGAGCAGGCTTGCTGGCTGCTTCATTTCCCGTGTGCCTTTTGGCACCTGCTGTGCAGGTAAGCCTGGGCCTGGGCTAGGGCTGGTGGCCACTGACGGGCCTGGGTATGTGAAGACTTGCCCACTGTCTTCCTCAGAGCTTTTTAAAAACAGACTTTATGTTTATTGTTGACACTATTACAGATGTCCCCATGTCTACTCCCACCATCCCGCCTTCCCTCCCCCCCCCGGCTATCACCTCACTGTTTGTGTTGTGGGTTATGCATATACACTGAGTGGCCAGATGATGATGATCTCTGAACGCATAGTAATTTGGCCAGTCAGTATATCTCCTATAGAATAAAAGGCTAAGATGCAAATTGTCCCCTTGATCAGGGGTTCGGCCAGCATGCAGGCCAGCCAACTGCCCATGTCCTCTCCCTCTGGCCAGGCTGGCCGGACCCCACCTATGTACGAATTCATGCACCAGGATATCTATATCTATATCTATATCTATATCTATATCTATATCTATATCTATATCTATATCTATATCTATATCTCTCCATATCTATATCCACACACACACACACACACACACACACACACACACATACTGAGTGGCCAGATTATTATGCATTTAGAGATCATAATAATCTGGCCACTCAGTGTATGTTCTGTGGTCATTCCCTACTTTCTTTCATCCAGTCTCCACCCCCACCCCCTCCCTTCTGCCAACTCAATCTGTCCATGAATCCATGCTTCTGGCTCAAATTTTTTAAAATATTTTTATTGATTTCAGAGAGGAAGGGAGAGGGAGAGAGAGAGAGACATCAGTGATGGGAGAGAATCATTGATTGGCTGCTTCCTACATGCCCCCAAAGGGATCAAGCCTGCAACCTGGGCATGTGCGCTGACCGGAAATTGAACCACGACCTCCTGGTTCATAGGTTAACTCTCAACCACCGACCCAAGCCAGCTGGGCCTGTTCTATTTTGTTGGTTAGTTTATGTTGTTCCTTAGCTTCCACATAATAGTGAGGTCATGTGGTATTGTCTGTCTCTGACTGGCTTAGTTCCCTACAGTGGTCGGCAAACTGCGGCTTGCGAGCCACATGCGGCTCTTTGGCCCCTTGAGTGTGGCTCTTCCACAAAATACCACTGCCTGGGTGAGTCTATTTTGAAGAAGTGGCGTTAGAAGAAGTTTAAATTAAAAAAATGTTGGCTCTCAAAAGAAATTCCAATCATTGTCCTGTTGCTATTTGGCTCTGTGGCCTGAGTTTGCCGACCACTGCTTTAGCAAAGTCACCCGTGCTATTGTAAAACATAGAGTTCCTCTCCTCAAAGCTCTTGATGTAACTGCTTCTTAGCACTGTGCTGACAGTCCTGTCTGCTCTTCCCAGCTGCCCCGTGGCACCGTCCTCGCCCTGGGACTCAGGGGCTTGAAGCTGGAGCGGAGGCCAATCTTGTCATCAGGCTAAGTTTTGTGTTTGAGGCCACCTGCTTCCCTGACCCTCGCTGCCTTGGATGGATGGGTGCTTTTCACATGTTCTTGCCTCTGGAAACTTTGACCTCGAGTTTGTGTGGGAAAGATGTGCCCAGATCCTGTGGTTTATCTCTGTTCCCCAATTCTCCTGTGAGGTCCAGCTATGCCTGAGTCCCCAGAAAAATCAGCTCCTGTGAAACCTGGGTCCCTAATGGATCACCAGACAGCACTCCGGTATCCCAGGCTCTCCCATTTCATTTTCTCATGTCAGCTCTCAGGCCGTCGGCAGAGGTGGAAGGCCACGTCGTTTCTTTTTTCTTTTCTTTTTTATATATATATTTTATTGATTTCTAACAGAGTGGAAGGGAGAGGGATAGAAAGTCAGAAACATCCATGAGAGAGAAACATCCATCAGCTGCCTCTTGCACGCCCCCTACTAGGGATATGCCCCCAGCCAAGGTACATGCCATTGACTGGAATCGAACCTGGTACCTTTCAGTTGCAGGCCGACGCGCTATCCACTGAGCCATACCGGTTTTGGCAGGCCACGTCGTTTCTACATTGCATGAGATGGCAGCAGGCTCCAGGTCACTCAGCACCCAGCTGAGGGCCCAGGTTTGGGAAGAATGGACCAAGGGTTTGCATTCAGTTTTGCAAAATAGATCTACTTTTCTTTTTTTAAAATAAAAGCTTGTTTCTCTATTTTTTTAAATAACATATTTTTATTGATTTTTTTCTTTCTTCTTTTTCTTTTTTAGTGGGAGAGAGGAAGGGAAAGGGAGAGATAGGAACATCAGTGATGAAAGAGAATATTGACTGGCTGCCTCCTGCACACCCCCGACTGCAGATGGAGCCGCAACCTTTGCAGAGTGGCTTTCAAGCTGACCACTCTGCCTGGGTCGATGCTCAACCACTGAGCCACACCAGCTGGGCAAGATCCACTTTTATTTCTACTCAGCCATGTCACGCTGACTTCAGAATGCATCGTTTCCTGAAGCTGAACTCAGAAGCAGAGTGGATTTTTTTTTAGAATGGAAAGTTTGAGAGGATGAGTTCGCAGGAGTGACTGTGTAAAGTAGGGTATCTGGTTTCTCAGTCACGACCCTGTGCAGAGCGCCAGGCAGATCTGCCCGCAGTGGAAGAGGGGTTCCCTCTCACCAGGGTAAGACACCCTAAAGTGAAACAAAGCTAACTCAAACAGCAGGAGCACCCGCAGGCCGAGACCGTCCAGGTCCGGATGAGCCTGGACTGTCGGCCGAGTGCAGGGCGTGGACAGCAGGTCACACGGGCAGCTGAACGGGCACGTTGAGGTCAAAAGGAATAATTTTAAATCCCGCAGCTCTGCTTTATGTCATGTCACAGGAAGCAGCATGATGTGACCCATGTCACCAACGCCCTGGCGCTCTTTTCCAATCTAGGTGTTAGCCACGCCCTCTGCTACTTCTTGGTCAACCTCTGATACCAATACCTTATTCCCAAGAACACATATCAAATCAAGTCACTATTCTATTAGTTACAGGTATAGGAAAAACGCCAAAGGGACATTGGGAAATGAAACCACAGAAGATTAACCTGAGCTTCAAAAACTCTTCATTTGACCTTTCGCAAGCGCGTCACTAAAGTGTGTTACATGACACGTGTGATCAAAAACATTGAGCCACTTGGCGTCCTCACAGTGTATAATTTTAAGGATAGATGTTAGATAATGTCTCCTTCATCGGGCAACTCTTTAAACATGAATTTCCCTTCCTTCTGGCAGATTGGAAATAATGTTTCAGACTACTGAAGGCTAGAAGAATTGCTAGCAAGGTTCACTCATAAAATGAGTCAGAGTCCGTGTCTCCAGCATGTGCCCACTTCTTGCCTTGTTCCTCTTCTGTAAAATCATTCACGTGCAGCAAAGCCCTTTATTCCATAAGGAAGACGAGTGTGGAAGTGGAAGCGGGGTCTGGGGTCCAGCTCTTCTTTGGACTGTGTCACAGAGACTCAACTACAGTCTGTCTCCAGTGACCAGGCAGCCAACTTAGTCATGAAAGCGAAGCCTCTTTAAAGCAAGATCCCTAACTCGAGAGAAGCGAGGTGGGAGCGGTTGGTATTTGGAGAAATCCAGGTTTTGTTGGAGCAACGTTCAGTATGACTCCTTGGTAAGGACACTAGATGGTGGTGAGAAAACGTTCTTCTCAAGGAGGAGTGCCCAGACTTCTTTATGGCATGCCGTGCCAGTTTCGGGGGGCAGCTACTCCTTAGGGCATTGTCTGGGCACCTGCAAATAGTGAGGGCCATCACATGTGGCCTTGTCCTCTGTGGGAGATGAAGCCACAGGGGCTGTGGGAGGCTGTCTGGGTCCAATACTCCTAAGGGATGAACAGCACCAGTGTCAGATAGATTTAGATCTTTCTATTATCTTCCTTCCTTCCTTCCTTCCTTCCTTCCTTCCTTCCTTCCTTCCTTCCTTCCTTCCTTCCTTCCTTCCTTCCTTCCTTCCTTCCTTCCTTCCTTCTTCCTTCCTTCCTTCTTCTTCCTTCATTTTTCTTTTCTTCGTTTCTTCCATTTTTTAAAAAAATGTTTTTAGTGCCCTAACTGGTTTGGCTCAGTGGATAAAGCATTGGCCTGCAAACTGAAAGGTCCCAGGTATGATTCCGGTCAAGGGCCTGTACCTGGGTTGCAGGCACATCCCCAGGTGGGGGGGGGGGGGGGGGGGCGTGTAGGAAGCAGGTGATCGGTTTCTCTCCCAGCAATGTTTCTAACTCTCTATCCCTCTCCCTTCCTCTCTGTAAAAAAATCAATAAAATATATTTTAAAAAATGTTTTTGTTGCTTCTTAGAGAGAGGAAGGGAAATGAGAGAGAGATAGAAACATCAAACATCAGTGATACGAGAGAATCATTGGTGGGCTGCCTCTTGCACACCCCATCCTGGGGATTGTGCCTGCAATCCAGGCCTGTGCCTCAACCGGGAATGAAACCAGCAACCCCTTGGTTGCTGGGTCGACACTTAACTGCTGAGCCACCCTGGCCGGGCTTCCTTTCTTCTTGTGGTTCCTTCTTTTCAGCTAGCTGCAGCAAGTGAGGGTATAGGGGGACTCTCTGAAAGTGAGTGAGGAGGTGCTGTCTGTATGACCAGGCTTGAGTGGGATGATTGAAAGGAGGCTGGGGAAATTGAAGGCAGAACTGGGTGGTATGCTGTCCGGATGCAGAACAAGCCTGCGATTGAGCCTCTTCATAATGTTTCTCTAGGAGATGGGAGGATTAACACGGAATTAGAGTTGCCGTGGGCGAGGAGGCAGCGACAATCACTCAGAGCGGCAGGAGATGGAGGAGGAGATAGAGGAAGGCGTTTGGTCATTTTGGCCGTTGGCAGAGAAGCTGTGTCAATGTCTTGTTCTGAGCAGCGTTCGGGTCGACACGGACTGTTCACCTTTTCCTCAGAGCCAGACAAGTCATCGAATGGCTGGATGGGCAGGAGGATCTGGGCCATGTGTTGTGTTTACAGTGAGGTCAAGGCAAACACACGCTCTGCGTTGCCCCATCATCAGGTGCCATTTTAGGAGCCACATGGAAAGGCCTGTCACTAAGAGAGGTCCGGAGGGTTTGGTGCGTCTGCTTGCCGTGCCGCTTTCCCAGCAGAGGCCCTGAGGCACCTCTGGGTATTCAGATGATGAGAACAGGGCAGTGTGAGCAGGCACGCTGACTGGGCACCGGGGCTCCGGTAACGGCCTGGCCCCCCATGGCCCCAGCCACCGGGTAGCAGGTCCTGACGCATGCAGGTGCGTTCTCATGCTGTTGCTTGAAGCATGACAGCTCCGGCAGGGACCAGACAGACGTATGTGCGTGTTGGTAGCTGGAGTGCAGACACACAAGCCGGTGGCGTCTGGGCGACAGACTGGTGCATGGGATGTGCACGCGAATGGAAGGGTTTGCGTCCAGCGGCGTGTTCTCTTTGTCATCACGGAGCGCCTGTACTGTTTTCACCATTAAAAACTGGTTTCCCTGCCAGCAATCACGAAACTAGTTTACGTGGAAAACTTTCAGAAAATGGGTAATCTCAAAAGGGCATCTTGGTCTTCAGAGAAACAGGATTTTCTTCTGAGTAATTAATATAAAATGATGAGTCATTCGTTGTTCCTGGTGGCTTTACTCAGCTGCTTCACTGTGAGGTTCTATTTCATTAGAAAGTGTAATGGGCCTTAGCCGGTTTGGCTCCGCGGATAGAGCGTCGGCTTGTGGACTGAGGGGTCCCGGGTTCGACTCTGGTCAAGGGCACATGCCTGAGTTGTGGGCTCCATCTCTAGTGTGGGGTATGCAGGGGGCAGCTCATCAATGATTCTCTCTCATCATTGATGTTTGTGTCTCTCTCTCTCCCTTTCTCTTGAAATCAATAAAAATATATGAAAAAAGGAAAAAGAAAAAAGAAAGTGGTATGGCATGCACTCTCACACGGTGTCTCCTGGCCTGGTGATTCGGGAGCCAGAGCTCTGAGTTGGACAGGATGGTATTGAAGCAGAGCCTCCAGGAGGGAGGGCCTCCTTTTAACTCATTTCACGTCTCGCGCTGGTTATGAGCTTGCATGTGGCCACTCCCCGAGAGATGCAGGGGCCCTTCTCCGCGGCTGCCGGTCAGTGGCTGCCATTCTGGGCTGCACGGCCTCAGAGCGGGGCAGCCAGCCAGAGACTGTGCTTACATGGGAAAGAGGTGGCGAGAGAGGCCGAGGAAAGACAGCCGCAGGTCTGTGTGCATGGCACCGGGTGGGCGCAGCCCAGCTCAGCAATGCCCCTGACCCACAGTGTGCGTTAACGTGGGGGGTGGGGCAAACTTTGCTCCATGTTGATGTAAAACTTAACATCGGAGAATCCATCCTTGATTACCTCAGGGCTGTTTTGTTCATCATTGCCCCGGATTGTCCCTGCCTGGTCTGTCGGTGTCTTCTCTGTCCTCCCTGTCCTGTCTCCTCCCACTTTTATTCTGGTCCACCTCCTTTCCTGGGACGTGGCCCGGTGACCCCTGACGCTGCCCTCCTGAGCTCACCAGGACTTCGGAATCGCCCCGTCCAGTGAACACATGGTAGCCTTTATTTTGCTGGCGCTTCCTCAACTGCCACCTTTGTCCACTGAACCCTGAGAAACCAGCTCTTTCCTTGGGGCCTCCGCCACGCCATCCTCACGGCACCCCGTGCTGGGCACCGCTCCGGCCTGTGGCTCTCAGCTTCACTGTGCGGCTGATGTTGCTTTCTGCATTCCCAAGACCAGTGGTCGGCAGACTTATCAGTCCACAGAGCCAAACAGCAACAGGACAACGACTGAAATTTCTTTTGAGAACCGAAAACCGACATCTGCGCATGGGCCGTGAAGTTTCAATCGCCCTGTATGTGCGCCCCCCAAGTGGAAGAGCCACACTCAAGGGGCCAGAGAGCCGTATGCGGCTCTCGAGCCGCAGTTTGCCGACCATTGCCCAAGACCATGTCCCTAAGTCCTCTGACGTAAGCGCGGGGTACCTGAAATGACACGGCACTGTGTTAGAAAAAGTGCCAGGTCCCTTAACGTGCCTTATTGACATTGATCTTGACAAGTTTACCCTGGTGCCAACCTTGAGTTCTATGCTTTGGTCACAATAAAACGTGGCTATTTTTTTATTTTCTTGAATGTCCAGGCCATCACACATGACCAGAAAATGTTTTTTTTCCCCCATCATTTTCTTTGATATTTTTTCCAAGTTCCAAGTGAGAAGATGCTTCGGTAGAGAAGCCTTCCATTACTCTCCCACAGCGAGTCAGCACCCCTGCTGTGGACCCCCAACAGACCGCACCCCGTTTTGGAGAGACGATGACATCACTTTATTACGTAAAGTGCTTGTTTGTGTCCTCTCTAGACTACCAACGTCATCACAGAAGGTTTGTGTCTCTCTTAACAACTTCACTGTCTACAATACTCAGCAGAGCCCCTGGAACATAATGTGGTTAATGAATACCGTTGACTCAAAAATGCATGGATGTGCTCAGAATTGACCCGGGCTGGGCAGTCTAGAGTGAATGGGAAGCTAGAGCCTCCACTAGAATGAGTCAGTAGAGTTTGATAGCAAAGGCAACATCAATCTTGCTCCTTCCACAACTAAAGAGTTATAGAATAATTGACCGTTCCCAATCTATCTGTCCCATCCCATCTGACTTACCCATTACATAAACCCAGTGCTTCTGGATACTATTTTCATGTTGATGGGAAGGAGAAAATTTTGTAAAAACAATACCATCGTGTTTGCCCAGAATTGTCTTCTTTGCATTAAAAAGAATAGCCAAAATCTTATTTATTTATTTTTTTTTTTGCTTTTAGAAAGCGTATCTCCTTGTAATGTAGGAAGGATTCAGGCATGTGTTTTCTTAACTAACACAGAAAATGTACATATTTACTTGCTGTCTAGCAATACATTTGGAAGACGACCATAATCCACGGCCCATTTGCTTTAGTCGGTCAACATAAAATGAAGGGTAAGATGTTTACCTATGCCAGATGTAAAATACAGTGTGTGCTGGAAATGGCCCGTCATATTTCACAGATGGCTGTGCGCATCGCATCGAGCATGCTTCCCCGGAGTCGAGAAGCACATTTCCTCTGGCCCAGCCGCTCACCCAGGGATCACGGGAAGTCAGAGGGGCAGCTGCTGCCTTTGTCACCTTCACAGCTGTTTGCTCTCTCTCCACGACTCACTGTCTTAGCCCACGAAGGGGAAGCCAGAGGAAAAACCTTCCCAGTAAATGAGATAAGGTATCCGTGAAGCTCCCAGCTGCCTCCCCTCTCTCGGGGGAGATTTTCCGAAGGAAGGGCACCCGTCGAGGAAATGACAGCCGCGGTGTTAATCAGTGTGATGCAAAGCTATGCACTGGCAGGTTCTGCTGACATTTGAAAACTCTCAGATTGCTTGGGAGGACGAAGTCTCTGGCCTCTCGCCTCCACCAGAGCTATACACACTGCTCAGTAATGCTCATATGAAACTCACGTCTAAATGCATGTGTGTCTTCATCAACCACGCCCACTCTCACTCTCTGGAACTATTTACCCAGTGCTCTGGTGATGAGCTGAGATTTTTTTCCCTGTTGCTCTTTGCATCCGTGTTTCCATGCACAACAGTCATTATGTAGAAACCAGCCCAGGTGAGAAACAGAAACAGCGTCCTGTTTGGAAATCTCCCGAGAACTTGGTTAGATCATGTAGAACACATTTTACATTATTGACATGGATGTGCTCTTCTCACTTCAAAGTCCTATGGACATTAAAATTACCTTAAATCTTTCTTCTGAATCTGTATGGATTATCTGGATTGTTTTGTCCTATTAAGAATGTAGGTTTTGTTAGAAACAATGTCTATTTCACTTCACGTATTTACAGTCTGCTGTGGTGCCCAGCGCAAAGTGTGTCCTGGGTCATTATTTCTGGGCGAATGGATAAATACAGAACAATTGCATCTTCAAAGATATACTTCCAGTTCTTTCAGCTGATGTGTTCACAAGTAGAACATGGAGAGCAATCTTGAAAATATGTTTGTTTCTTGAAACATAGAGACAGGGTGGACCCCATTGTCAGTCATATCCAGGTAACCACCAATCCACGTAAGGTCTCTATAGAGTTCCCTTTTCTGGACAGTATTTCACATAAGTGAATTATACAGAATTGGGGGCTGCCTTCTATCACTTAGCACTAAGAGTCTGAGGTTCAGCCATGTTTTCGTGGTGCCTGCATTTCCTTCTGATTTCTTTGTACGAAGAGACCGCACTGTGTCATCCATTCACCAGTAGATGGACATTGAGTTTATTTCCATTTTTTCTTATATTATGGATAATGCTGACCATTTACCTACAAGTCGTTGTGTAAAACTGTTTTCAGTTCTCTTCAGTGAGAGCCTAGAGGTGGAAATGCTAGGTCATGTGGTAAATTTGTATTTAACTCTTCAGGGACTGGGACACTGTTTTCCAATACGGCTTTGCCACATTACGCCGCTAGGAACAATGTCTGGGGCTTCCAGTTACTTTATATTCTCATCAACACTTGTTATTGTCTGACTTATTATTTGTATCCATTCTACTGGGGATGCAATTATGAAGTTAGAATTCTATAACAATCTGTTGTATTTGCCTCATGATTAATAATGTATAATTGTTGTGTTGTGTTTTGACATTGCTACAGTCATAGGTATGGAAAGGTAAGGGAAAGACTAAAGGATGTAGCTGTGGTTTTCTCTAGACAGTGAAAGTATAACTGGCTTGATTTTTAATTTTTTCTGTTTTAAAATCCTATATAATTAAAGGGTAATTGCAAGTTGGCCGAACAGCAAATGACCTGACACTGTGACGCACACTGACCACCGGGGGTCTGACACTCAATGCGGGAGCTGCCCCCTGTTGGTCGGTGCACTCTCCCTAGTGGTCAGTGTGCTCATGGCTGGCAAGCACAGCGGCGGTGGTGGCAAGATTAAGGATGTCCTAGTGATAGCTTGCCTGCTCCCTGTGGACTGGGAGAGGGTGCAGGCTAGGCTGAAGACACACCTCCCTCTAGTGCTCGATTTTTGTGCACCAGGCCTCTAACAGTTTTACTAAAAAGGGATTGTAACTACAAACAACCTAGCATATTTTTTCTCACAGAAGTATAGAATTTAGTGTAAAAGAAAAACACTAGTATTTTTCAGGATGAACTTCTAGAACGTGCTAGCTCACCCTGGACGAGTGATGAGCTCAAGTCTACCCCTTTAGGGCATCATTCATAACAGCATTTATTTTTTGCCAAGTCTTAATTTCTCAATTGACTTTGGTTCTATATACCTCAGCTCTTCAGGGCTCAGGCTCGATGCCCAATTTCTGGCACCGGTCCCAGACATTTGGTTCGCTCCCAAAGCCTATATTCAACATGATTGCCAAGGCTGGTCCTGGCAGTGATGATGTGTTTTAGACTCCTGATGGCCTAGGGCAGTGGTCGGCAAACTGTGGCTCGCAAGCCACATGCAGCTCTTTGGCCCCTTGAGGGTGGCTCTTGCACATTATACCACGGCCTGGGTGAGTCTATTTTGCAGTGACGTTAGAAGAAGTTTAAGTTTAAAAAATTTGGTTCTCAGAAGAAATTTCAATCGTTGTCCTGTTGGTATTTGGTTTTGTTGACTAATGAGTTTGCCGACCACTGGTCTAGGGGTTGTAGAAACCTAATGGGTGGCCCTTCTGAACTGCAGTTTGCAGGTGAATTAGATGCTTCTCTCTGCTGAATTCACCCCAGCCTTTCAGTGTGTCTCTCTCTGTCAGAAATACTTGTCAGCCAGTGATAGAAACGTATAATCAAGAAAATATTCGGAGAAATTGGAATCAGAAACTCATTTAAAATAGAGAAGACAGGTAAGTGCACTTTCATTGTACTTCCTTTTGCGCTACAAAATATTTTGAGATTCAAACACAAAACGAGTAGTGGAACATTTGATCAGACACATCAAGGAAGTGTTGGTCTTTTAAAACAGTGAAAGGGTTGAGGGCTGTGTTTCATCTTCTTATTGAAGGAATCGATTCTAACTATTGGATATTGTTTACATGCATTACAAACCTCCTGTGGCTTTCATGATGCTTTGGGTAAGAAGTACTGTGATATGTGCCAGCATGTTAATTTCCAGGTTACAATTTATAGCTAACAAGGCAAAGACCTAAAATGTTGTACCACCAGGGTCAGTAAGAGATGAATGGAGGGAGGGAGGGACCTACAGTATTGTTCAGAAAGCACTGCCCATTTTGATGCAGCTTCCTTGGCTTACACTCTCAGACCCTGATTCTGTGGATAGCGATACAGGTCAGAAGACGCTACAAATAGATAGAAATCAGGTTTCATCTCAAAATGGCATCATTCAACCTCTTAGCGGAGGACTGGCTGTCAGGGTGAACACCTGAAAATTATTTGCATTTTAATTCAACTTCTTCAAGTTTAGTTCTTACAGAGCCTTCAGAGCTGCTGAAGGAGAAAGTATCCAACCTTGCATGTGCTCTGTAGTCACTCAGTCAATGGTCCAACGCAGAGATTTCTCGTTAGTTAAAAACCAGTGGGTGCCGTGGGCCCTTTGGCTCAGCATTTCTGTGGTGACATGTCTCTGTTTTATTCTTTTAGATATAAATTCTGTTAACTGGTTCCTTTTCGCCTTCTCTACATTCTCTACAGCATCAGTGACCTATGGATTTATTTTGCCTTTGAACGTCTACTTTTTCTTGGCTTATCTCTTGGAAGAAAAATCCATATGCCACCTCTGACTACAGCCTGTTTAGCGTGAGGAATTCAGGCAATTCTCTTGAAATCGTATTAGGCCTGCTCTATCTAACGGGGTTAGTTTGCTCTAAGACCAGTCTTTTCAAGATGCCTGCAGACCAGGCACACAGATACAAAATATGCAGAGGTAGAACAGTGATTGCTTATGAATCAATAGGATTGTACACTTTCATGAGTCCATTATTATTCTTTTCTCATTCCGCCTTCTGGCAAAATGGTCTGCCCGAAAGTACCATATGTGCCTACATAAATAAGTCTCTCCCTTTAAACTCTCATTACCCGATGGCATAAGGCAGCCCTCAAGTACAGAAACTGCTCTTAGCCCCGGCTGAGTAACTCAGTCGGCTAGAGCATCATCCCGAATGTCCAGAGTTGGGGGTTCCAACCCCATAAATATGGACAGATCTCAATCATTTCTTATATCTCTTTCCAATTCGAGTAGTGGCCACCCAATCGAGTCTCTGTCCCTCTAGTATCTACTGAGCATATAACTTATGCTCTCTTACCAGGACATATATCACTTATCATTCCATCCAGGATACCCTTGGCTGAAAGGGGGCACCGATTAGTCAGAGGTAAGTAAAGTCAGCTGAGACTGTTCCCCAAAGCACTTGTGTATTAAACTGGTCCACCTCACACCTGTGGACTTGATGTTTTGAACATCCACACTGCTCACCCTCACCCCAACAACTATTTAAACTCTATCTCGTCCAAAATTACCCCCTTCTTCCCCTTGTCCTCTCCACGTCATTCCCCCCCCCCCAATAACTTCTGCTTATCCTAGAAGTTCAGCCTGTTTTTTTTCTTCTAAATTATCTATGCAAAAACTTTCTCATGTCTTTTATGTGTTCACAAAGAACATTTGATTTGGCGTAGTAAAATCCATCACTCCGTATTGAATTCTCTTTCTTCCAACTATCTGCCCACTGATCTTTCATTTCCTGGGGTCCTCAGTCACCATAATGATGCCGGCGCTTCGCACACTCTTCGGCTCAGGGCAGGCTCTCAATAAATTCTCCAGGCACGCGAGAAGACAAGTGATGCCGACCGCCATCGGGGGCTACAATTGTCCAGATACTTCAGCTCCCGTTTAAACTAATTAAACTTCGGTTCCTCGCCGGGTTTCCTGCCGTCCCCACCCAGGCCAGCCTTTGGGACTTGCCATCCATGCAGTTGCGTCATTCTTACCGTTTCCTTCGGGTTTAGCAGAATTGAGCCCCAGCCGGGCGCAGTCACACTGAAATGCCATTGAAGGGTATTTCATGGGCCTAGCAAACACATAGGCAGATGTGGCCGTGGTTTTTAAAACTAGGCTTCACCCCCAATTTTAATCCAGGAGGGCGTTTTGCGGTGCCTTCTCCAGGGCAGTGATTTTCTGCAGGCGGGCCACCAGAATTTGTAGAACTTGCAATACCTGACTGCGTAGCCCAGGGGTCGGCAAACTCATGAGTCCACAGAGCCAAATATCAGCAGTACAGCGATTGACATTTCTTTGGAGAGCCAAAATTTTTAAACTTAAACCTCTTCTAACGCCACTTCTTCAAAATAGACTTGCCCAGGCCATGATATTTTATGGAAGAGCCACTCTCAAGGGGCCAAAGATCTGCATGTGGCTCGCGAGCCGCAGTTTGCCAAACCCTGACTTAGGGGCATGGCAGCAGCCAACACAGCAACAGCCATCCAGTGTGGATACATGGAAATTATACTTCCTCAAAATGTCACATTTGCACACGTATGCAGTTCAGTGTGGCGACTTTTTAGTTGTTCATTTACCGGTGCCCTGAGATGCAAAAGGTTGACAGCAGCTGCCCTCGGAGTCCCCCAGCATCCACCTGGCAAACACACCCTGATTCCAGCACCTTCCTGCCCATCACGCCCCTCTCGGACCACAGCCATTCTCCTCTCGCCTGAAATACAGCCTTGAGCCCTTCTGTCTGTTTCCGTGGCTGCCTCCAGAGAGCAGCCAGAACAAATCTGTTTTAAAATATCAGCCTCATCCATCTTTCTTCTGCCTAAAATCTGTGGTTCTTAGGATGACACACATCCTCTTCCCCTGTCCCTGAGGCCTGGACGGCACTCCCAGCTTCTGTTTCTCCAGCACCCCGGTGTCCTTCTCCCCCCCCCCCCACTCCACCGGGGGCTTGTCTGTGGGCCTCAGGTACATGGCACTTACTCCCAAGGAGAGTCCCTTCATTGCTGCACAGAAAGCTCTCTCTTTAATGCAGATGTTACTGTGATGAGAGCAGCCATTTCACTGCACACACTGGACGAACAGAGGAGACAGCGGAAGATGTCTCCTTACACACTCAGGGGATAGAGAGAAGGCTGTGCTCCGAACAATCCTCCATGTGGGTTCTGGGGGTCAGGCTTGGTGGGTCTGGGAGGGCGTGGGGGATAAGGGGGAGCACTACTGTGTCAGGTCCCACATGGGGGTGCAGCCGGGCCAGCAGGAGAGCAGATATGCAGGTGTGAGGCCTGGGATGTGGGTATCGGAGCCCAGATTCTCAGCAGCCTAAGCAGGGGGCAGGCTGGGTGTCCCAGAAGCCAGTGAGCCCCAGGAGACAGCTCTGGGCCCCAAGGGAGGACTCCCCGAGCCACCCCCCCCACTCCCTAACACCCCTCCTCTCCACTGGGTGTCCCGCTAGGGCCCTGCGCCCTGCCCTGGAGTTGTGCCAGAGGGCTGGGGGCGCCCGCGGGCCCGTCCTCCTCCAGGGGCAGTGGCTCCTGCTCTGAGGCCCTGGCCGGGGCACACAGCAGGCACCATGCCAGTTCCCCCAGGGGCTGGAAGGCGGACTGCCTGGGCTCCAGGTCCCGGGTCTGCATCTTTTTCCCTTGTATCTCAAACCAGAGCGGCCCGTCCAACTTCCTGGTCCCCATCCGGGGCCAACTTGGGGCCCGCAGCACGGCATCCTTGGCACAGGGGGTCCTCGGTGGGCGGCCTTCCTGCAGCTTGGGCCCCCCGCTCTGGGGGCACACAGGGTCTCCCCTGGCATGCAGGAGGCTCGATCTGGATGGTCACTGGGCTGGAGAGCCGTCTGGGGTGCTGGACACCCCACAGCCCCCACCTTCCATACCTCTTGGGCCCCAGGGTGGTCTCTGGGGGTGACTGGGCACCAAGGCACCTCGGTACCTCCATGACCTCCCTCCCGGGCTTGGGGGACCTCCAGTCCCCCGCATTTGAGGGAAGAGCCCATTGCTAACCCTGCGCCCTTGTAGGCACTGTCCTGGGCTCTGGTCAACCAGGAGGCCATAGGGCAGGGCACTCCGGGGCCAGGGGTGGCCATGAGGGCCGGGGCCAGCTCAGGCAGCTGCCCATGGAGGCGGGCAGCAGCGAGGGGCCTCCAGATGGGGATTCGACTTCCAGAGGTTCCCCATGAGTCCCAGCGGGGCCCTTGGGGAAGCACCCAAGACTCGGGGACTATTGGCATCTGGGTTCAGTGAGAGCGGTGAACACTGGAATCTTCCAACCACGTTCCATGCTTTCGAGGCAGGTGCCAGGGATGCAGAGACATGGGCAGGTGCAGCAGCAGCCCCGTGTGCTCCTAGAGGCTCACAGCTCCTTCCTTCCCACTGTGGCAGCAAGTCTGGGTCAGGAGAGAAATGTCTAAGAGCTCCTTTTCTCTCATTTTCGTTCTCTCTCTCTACCCCCCCCCCAACTTTTTTTTTTTTTGAGATCTCTTCTACATACTCTACAAGTAAACAATTCATCCATTCCACTGAAGTAATATTGGCATTAAATAGAGAGTTTTCTGTGCAGCAATGAAGGGAGAGTGTGTTTCCGATGGATGAGAACAAGGGCAGGGGCCTCCTTGGGAGTAAGTGCATGCACCTGAGGCCCGCAGACAAGCCCCCCTGCTAGGGGTGAGAGTGACACCAGGGCGCTGGAAAAATGGAAGTTGAGAATGCTGTCCAGTTCTGTGGCTCTGGGCCACTCAGAGATGTGGGCACCCATCCCACAGTCTTCCCACAAACATGTTTATCGCTCCAAAAGGAAACGCTGCACCCTCCAGCCCCAGCTTCCCACCTGCCCCCTTCCCCTGCCCTGACTAGCCGTCCTCCCCCTCTCTCTAGAGATCTTCCTTTTTCTACTGAACTGCCATCACCATGGAATCGGGCCACAGGGGGGCCTTGGCGACCGGCTCCTTCCTCCTGCATCTTCCAAGCTCCGTCCATGTGGGTGGGCACCCCATCCCTCTCTGTGGCCCAACCTTACTTACTCCATGGTACGGATCTGCCACATTGTCTTTTGCCAGCTGATGGACATTTGGGTTATTTCTCCCTCCAGTGGATGAGTGATGCTATTTTAAACATTCGTGTGTGAGATTTTGTGTGGACAAATGTTTTCACTTCTCGGTAAAATTGTTGGTTCATACGGAAACTCCCTCTGCTTAATTTTTTGAGGCCCCACCAAACAGTTCTCTACAGCGTCTGTTCCAATTTATATTTCCACCGGCAATGTAGCCTCTGTTTTTGGACTTGACATTTAGAAGGAGAAAATATAATAATTCCCACAGTCCCTAAAAGTTGCAGCTGGGATAATGACAGAAGGCCACTCTTAATATTGTTAAAACAAACAAAGAAAAAAAAAGGAGCATAATTTACTTCAATGCTCTTTTTTAAAGAAAAACAAATGACGGGTTTTTGTTTCAGCAAATGTTTTACTCTTCTCGGATGGGTGTTAATGTTACTTTGTGCAATTTGCCTCTTGAAGAAAGAGTGACAGTAGACTTCATTCCTATTTTAGCTGACAAAGTAAGTTTCAGATTGCATACATTCATATGTAGATTCTCTTCTCTTTGGACCTGAATATCCCGCCCCATATTAACTACTAATCCTCGAGAAGCATGGCACATACTTCCCAGCTAACATCTGCAAAGCACCTGGCAACAAAAACAGTGTTCGGTGGAGTTTGGAGGTCTGTTCTAGCGGGTATTGAAAACGCTCTTCTCCTGACATTTTCCTTAACAGCAGGTGCAGTGGCACCGCTGGGCTAGCCAGGAGGGGTGCGGAGGGTGGCGGCTGTCGGAGTCAGTACCAATCTAAGAACCAACAAAAGGCACTTTCCGGGTCTAAGGAGCAGTCAGGTGAGTGGTGAGGACATTCAGGAGCCTCGTGAGGTCTCAAAGGCGAGAGAGAGAGAGAGAGAGAGAGAGAGAGAGAGAGAGAGAGAGAGAGAGAGAGAGGCCGCTTGCTAGGGAGGTGAGGGCTGTCAGCCAAGGGGTGCTAGGGGACCAGATCCACAGCCCTTCCCACCTGCTCATCATTTCCATTTCCTCCAGATTCCTATGGAAGCAATGACCCCTCAGTATATGATTTTGAAAAGGACAAGAAATGCCTATGCTATAATTTTCTTCTTAACAGGACATTTGACAATGATGACAATGACTTTTACAGCTAAGAAGCCTCTTAAGATGGCATGATCATCAGCATCAGTGTGGACAGCTAATGCAATTGAGTATAGATTTCTTAGAAAGCCACTTTTCTTCACAATATGTACAGCTCCCCCTGTTCTGGCTGTCATCTAATCCGACGAGTGTCATTTTGGTTTGGCTTAAGCACCCTTCAGAAGCCCACATTCTACCTGCTGGTGAGCGACAGGCGGCTGTAACTCACTCACCTTGAAATACGCCTTCTTTGGTAAATGAGCATGTTGATGGGTTAAAAGTGATTTCCATAGACATTGAATATGCCTGGTTCTTCTCCTCCTCACACACCAAGGCATAACGGCTTTCTCTTGGTTCCTCGACATTAAAGATGAACATAGGTCAGTGGTTCTCAGTTACAGACCACTTTCCTGTCCTCCGCCCTCAGGCACCTTAGAGGAAGTCTCTAGTCTGGGTGGGGGCAATAGGTCGGGGATGCTACTGACATTTAACAGGCGGAGGTTAGCGGTGCTGCTAAACATCCTGCAGGGTTCAAGAAGCCCTACCCCCAAAATCAACTGGACCAAAATGCCTGCACTGCAGGGACATCTCATTTCCAGTACTGCTATCAAGATACTATTTTTTAAATTTATTTTATCTATTTTGAAAGAATGAAAGTCAATATATGAGTTTAATTCTTGTGTCCTTTCCAACTGTATTAGGAGTCCCCCATTCCTCTTGGACATAGCATTACAATGGTTTTATGGGCCACTGGTTCTGACACGTGAGTGTGTGAGCCAGAATAGCAAGAGGACATGCTGAACGAAGGCTGCTGACCAGCTCCCAACAGAGGGTGTTTCTGACATCTCCGCAGGTGAAGGCATGGTGCCTCCCTGGACCACGCTTTGAGCATCACTGCTGGTAGGCTTCTTTGTGTATGTCTCTGGTTTTAGGATCTGGAATTTGTTAGGGTTAAATGAATTGCAATAGATAGCAAAGGGAAAGAAGGGCACCATCGGACATCCAAGTTATAATGACTATAATTTTCCTCATTTAAGGGAGACACGTAAAATGTTTGGCAGCATTTCTCAAAATATAATGCATATTCAAATCATCTGGAAATGTTAAAATTCAGACTTTACTTGAGTAGGTCTGAGTTGTGGCCCCAAAGTCAGCATTTCTTACAGATCACAAGCTGTCCAAGGTCTAGGAATTTTGGTCATAACATGGATGTTTGTTATAATATAGAACCCCAGGCACCATTGAATATATCCACTTTTGCATTTATTTTCCAAATATGTTCTTACTGATTTTAAAGAGAGAAAAAGGGAGAGGGACAGAGAGGTAGAAACATCAATGAGAGAAACCTGGCCCATCTGCCTCCTGCCTGCCCTGTACCGGGGATGGAGCCTGCAACCCAGGCACGCGCCCTGACTGGGAATCATGACCTCCCGGTTCATAGGTCAATGTGCCACCACTGAGCTATGCCAGTCAGGCAATCCAGTTCTGCATTCCCACACATGCGTTCTGAAGTTTGGAACGTACAGGTCTAGATGCAGCTCTCTCAATTCTAGCTGCACATGAGAATCGCCTGCAGAACCCCATGCCCTGGTCAGAAAAGGGTTCTGTGAATGTTTAATGTGCATCTTAGAGCCTTCTCAGCGGCTGTAACTGTCACTGTGGTTGGGAACGACTGAGTTGGCTGGTCTCTGGCTCGTGAGCATAGCCTCCTATGGACTCCGGCCAACATTGATTTAGTTGATGTGCCTGACTTTGCAACTGCCTTCCCCTCGTTCTTTTCCAAATCCACCTGCCCAAGACTCCATTGTGTCAGAGTCACGTTTATTATATAAACTTTGATGAAGAAAGGAACATTTGTCTGTTCCCTTATTACATAATGTGACCAACTCTCAGGCATGTAGGCTAATTCATACTTCAAATCTATTGGATCGGAATCTGAAGCCAACACTGAGCATAGCAGCTGGCACATGTACTGGTGGTGAAAATGAGTATTGAGAGAATACCTCCCGCAGTTTGGAAAGGTTCAGTTCTTACCTTCTGTTCATGTACTTCACTTCGACAAGGGCATTTTATTCTCCATACTTCTCGAAAGTGTTTTAGAGCATAACTCCATGCCATTGCATTCTTTTTTGATTGAATTCTATCACACAGCTAATAGTTTATTAAATACATATGGAACAGAATGTGCGCTTGCTAATGTCCCATTCGGCTGTCATTCAATAATCCAAACTCCCCAGCCATAAAATGAAAATAGAGATGACATTTCATGCTGAGCTATTTCCTCCTCAATATGAAAGTGTTCAGGCCAAAGACTGTGTCTCTTAGTGCTGCTATAAACAGCATCTTTCCTGCCACAGACGCCCAACACTTGTTCAGCGAGAAACTCACCCCAACATTCTATGAGTAAGAATTTTGATCAACTCACTGGAAGTGAATAAAGAAGACAGAGTGAGAGCGAGCTGTGACAAGTTTTGTCTGGAAAGCCAGATTGACAGGCCCAGCTGAGCGAACTGAAACTGGTCCTGTCTCTGTGACTCTCCCAGTCCGTATTCGAAGGCTCACAGCTTGCATAGATTCATCAGACAGAAAACAGAAATTACACGGACTAATAAAGGGGTGATTCCCAGGGAAGGTTCTTCGGTATATTGGATGTCACAGCAGGAGATGCATTTTTGTAGCTTTTAGGAAAGATGAGCACCACAGGTACCAGCATTATGGTGCATGCTCTTTGGCAGCCAGGTTTTTTATTAGGATCATTTCAGACAGTCTTGGGTTCAACTGAAATGTGGAAGTCATGCTAAAATGTCTTAAAAGTAATGTAAGTCAAAGAATAATGAATCATTATAAAGTATGCGTGCTTCCTGTTGCCTTGCTATTAATGGGCATTCTCATGAGTGACTCGCTTGATATGAAATTAAATTCGTTAAAGGAAACCTTCCCATGGGCTTTGCTTTTTGATCACATTTAACTATTGTATCAGCAGAGGCATGTCTAAGGATAAGACAGCGAAATGTCACAGGTTAGATGAGGTCTACAGATAAAGGGTTAATAATCAGTGGCCAATGGTGTTCTGTTGTCTTCAGGATAATGAGAGACAAAGACAAACCACAGAACAAATACATTCTAAAGTTTATCATTATCATCCATAGAAAGCATATAAACTATATAACTGATTAAATATTTAAGCATTGCTACATTGATTTACTTTTCTGCAAGATATCCTGAATGCCAAAATACAGTGTTATATTCTGTGTTGGAAAGAATTTGTTTAGCAATCTCAGGACAATGTAATTTGCTAGGAAGTTGATTAATCAAACTTTGTTGGCCAAACCAAATTTATTTGGAAAAGAAATTCCTTTTAACATTCAAATCTATGTGATCAGTTTTCCTTCAATATCCATTATTGTACCCAGCACCTCTTAAGTTTGATCTGCAGTTCAATTATTTGAATTATGTTTTCAACTTACCTTTTTTTACTGTCTCAATGGGAAAGTAAACAGAGAAACATTTTTATAAAATTTGGAAGCTGTCTGATTAAATTAGAAGGTGTCTAAATCCTGATCCAAAATAAAAAATGATGAAATCATAGTGATAATCTGAAATTATAATTCCAATAAAAACCTATTTGACTATGAATTATTACTCAAAATCATGAATTTTGTGTTTTTTAATTAAGATAATGGGCTCAAACCAAACTCTTAAGTTTTGAGTAAATTAAAATGAGCTTTACAACATCTGTATTTTAATAAAATATATCAAGAAGTATAAATTAATATATCCTAAGCATTATTACTTTGATTAATTACATTTTAAAGTCAAACTTTAAAGTTTTTTCTTTTGTCCTGAAAACATCATGTCAAAAGTCAGATTACTGAACTTTTTGAAAGACATTTAAGAACTTGAGTTTCAAAATGGGTGTGCTGCTGGATTATCTCATCTATGAAAATATAGATTTAAGTTTCAGCATAGAACTATAATAGGGTTGACGATACTCAACATGATAATTTGTAGTGCAGCGTATAACACAATGTCTACAAGGAGCAGGAAGATGAATGAGTGGAAAGGAGTACAGGAGAGTACACCACATGCATGAAAATGGTTCTCTTTATTCTATACTCTATGAGACATGACAATACAATTAGAAGAAAAATCGCACCTGACACTTTCGCAGCATCATTAAGACAAATGGCAGTGTAGGCCCTAAACCCCGAGTAAAAGGATAGCGCTCATCTGCTCCCATCCAATTGCTGATGTCCAAAATGGGGCCAAAGCCATTGGCATCTGTATTGCAAGAGGAACTGAATATGAAGGGTTTTATATTTCACCTATCAATGTTTAAATGATGACAATATTTTATTGCGAGTAGCTTTTATCTTTCTCTTTTGTGGTGTTTTTTCCCATTGTAAGTAGATGGTCTATTTCTGTAATAAAGTTGATGTATCTTTACTTTTATATGTTGTTCCTTTTCTACCCCCAGATTCAAAAGGATATCTTCCTACAGTGAGGGGCTTTTAATGCAAAATTGGGGGGAATAGGTTGTTATAGAATTCTAATTTCGTAATGGTTTACCAATGTGAAAAGCCAGTTGCAGTCTCGTTGATTTAATACTTTATCTTTCCTTTCACTGGTTCTAACGCCCCTGTATTTTTAGATGCATGTATCCCTATGTGTGTTTCTACCCAAGCTACTATCGTTAGTTGTCTTATATTCCCCTACCATTACCTTCTCCCCTTAATTACCACCACTTTATCCTCCTAAGCATTATTACTTCGATGGCTGGCTTTTCGCTAACGTGACTCACCATCATCACTCTCCCTCAGCTCTGCCGTGGGTATTTTTGACCACGTATTCATCAGCAATTATTGTACCATCATTTTGTTGAAATAAGGATTCCAAGGGCGACTGGGATATTGACTAAAATCACAGGTGATTCACAGGCGTTACTGCAGATGTGCAGCCTTTCCTTGTGATTTTTTTCCCCCCAAAAGCAGCTTCTATTGTGGTCTATCGAACGCTAGTCTTTGTGAAAGCCTTTCAACATTTTATGGTATTTTTCTTAAAGCCGCTTCATCACGTGTCATATTTGTTTCCATACCTTATGGTTTGCTTCTATCATGACTGGTATTATATGAAGATTTATTTTTAATCAGAGTTTTCTTGTTTATAGGATCACTGTTGATTTTTGTATGAGGGTCATGTATTTAGCAATATAGATACATGTCTAAGTTCTAATCACTAGCCTGTAGAATCTGTTTCCTCTACACATGTTCAAACCATCCCAAGTAATAAAAAATACTTACATGTCTATGCAATATACACTGAGTGGCCAGATTATTATAATCTCTGAACACCCACACACCCACCCTCCCACACACACAGATATATATATGTGTGTGTATGTGTGTATATATATGTATGTGTGTGTGTATATATATATATACATATGTATATATATATGTGTGTGTATATATATATACATATATATATATATATATATATATATATATATATATATATATATGTAAGAGGCCCAGTGCCTAAATATTTGCATGGATGGGTTCCGGCCAGCAGGACCAGGGAGAGGAGACATGGCTGGCTTGCCGGCCTGCCTGCTGGTCAAACTTCTGGTCGAGGGGACAATTTATATATTAGCCTTTTATTATATAGGATGTACACTGAGTGGCCAGATTATTATGCATTCCGATATCATAATAATAATAATCGGGCCAATCAGTGTATATGCTACAGGTTTCTATTTTCTTATTGATGGCTTTATCATATATGTGTTTTCTGTTTCGTTGTGGGATATATTTTCTATGTAGGGTTGTCAGACTTATGGAGAGATAAAACAAAACAGGCCATGCCATTTAATTTGAACTCAGATAAATAACTTTTGGGGAGCATGCTTTGTATAGTTTTTCCATTGTTGTCGTTAAGACACGTTTTGTAACTGAGAATGCTGTCCCCATGGCCAGTGCTGCATGTGACCTTGAGAAGAATCTGTATCCTGCTATTGTCAAGTGGAATGTTCCCTGGGTGTCCATCATGTCCAGCTGATGGATGGTGCTGTGCATCTCAGCTGTGTTCCTACTGAGGGTCTGCCCGCCGGGCTGTCCGTCCTGGTGGAGGAGGAATCGCCAGCTATCACGGTGGCTTGAATATTTCTTCTCCCAGTTCTATGTGCTTTTCTCCATGGGTTTTGTGGCAATGCCTACACTTTACAGAGTGTTAGTCTTCTTGGATAATGAACATACTTATTTTTATTTAATGTTTCTCTTTATTTCCAATAATTTTTCTTGCTCTATGACTTGCTTGGCCTGAAATTAACATAGCTAGCTTTTTATTGTTTTAAATATATTTTATTGATTTTTTACAGCGAGGAAGGGAGAGGGATAGAAAGTCAGAAACATCAATGAGAGAGAAACATCGATCAGCTGTCTCCTGCACACCCCCTACTGGGGATGTGCCCACAACCAAGGTACATGCCCTTGACTGGAATCAAACCTGGGACCTTTCAGTCCGCAGGCCGACGCTCTATCCATTGAGCCAAACCGGTTTCGGCCATAGCTAGCTTTTTCAAAAGTAGTGTTTGTAATGTGTATCTTCTCCCGTTTCTCCACTTTCACTCTATGTCTGGGACTCTGTGCTTCAATCTCTAGTGGGAGTTGTTTGAAGTGCTATTGTCCAGGTATTATACTTTTTGGCTTCATCCTGTCTTCAGCGAGGCATCAGCTTTTCTCTAGGACACAGGTACCTTCGCTTCGTCAAAAGTCAATTTGTTCTTTTAACGTGGGAACAGCTTCCCCGCAGCCCTGGCTTCCTGATGGGAAGCCAAACAGAAAAGAATCATTTGCTTACGTGCAGCGGAGGCCTGGGATTCTGAGTGTTATTGTTTGTGGGTAAAAACTCCGCGGTATGAACTGTGGCTCCTATCTTCACCGTGTGATTCGGGGGCGGGCAACTTGGTGATTTGTTTCTTAATTTAACTGAGTTCAATATACCACCACCTGCTGCCAAAAAGCCCGTGCGAAGGCATTACCATTTGTCCACGCTGTCCTCAGGGGGCCAGAGGCAGAGCTGCTCCCTGAGTATAGAGCAGAGAAAGGAAACATCACATTTGAAACCCACCTACCTCACCTTTCTCGTGTATAAATTAATTAGCACGGAAATACACAAACGATTTTTATTAAATTACATAAGTCATCAATTCACGTCAAGTTTAACCACAATTGTTTGGCAGCACTTGATCACTTTTCCCCCAAAATTAAAATGGCTACAATGACTATTTAACTACCAAAGCCTTATATTCCTCACATCGCCACGATAGCATGTTATAACGAAGTGGTTTATAAGTTCATGTGCTTGGGACGTGCCCGTGGGACTTCAGAGCTCCTCTATATTGGAAAACTCACAACATCAGACTGTTTTGCTTCCTGCCCTTTATGCTTTTGCTTTCTCGCATTGTAATTCTCAACACTGGAAACGCCAAGCCGGCCCAATGCATGGGTTTGCACCTCTGCACTCTGGCTTGTCACCCTGTTTGTGAAAAGTGAACCTTGAGAAGATGTCACAGAGGTCACAGAGCTGGGGGGGGGGGGCGTGGAGGGGCAGGCTGCACGGTCCCTGGGACCCTGCCCTAGGGCAGGAGGAGTCGGAGCTACTTCATAGTGGGCACTCACGCACTTCACTGTAGATGAACGATTAACTGAAGGGCCTGTTAACAATGACAGCAGGACATTCTGACTGCTCACATGCCTTCAAATGTCTGGCCTAGGATCACCCGCAGAGGTCATCTTTCCTTGCACACAATGGCCTCTCTCCTTCTCTAGCACTCATTGCAAAACCATCGTGAATTCCTTGTTGTTATCATGTTTCCTGAGGTCCATGCACTTATGGCTCATCTTTCACCGTTTCTTTAAATATCTAAGGGATAGAATGGTAATGAAAGGATAGCTTTGTCCCCATGACCTTGATCTAGAGGTTGAAGGGGAAAGTAGGTACAGAAGATGCCTGCTGTCCTTAGTGGCCCAGTGCATGAAAATCGTGCATGGGGTGGGAGTTCCCTCAGACCAACCTGCACCCTCTCCAATCGGGAACACCTTGGGGGATGTCCAACCCCTGGTTTGGGCTTGAGCCCACACAGATATCGGGCCTAAACTGGCAGTCAGACATCCCTCTCACAATCTGGGACTGCTGGCTCCTAACCGCTCACCTGCCTGCATGCCTGGTTGACCCCAACTTCTCTGCATGTCTGCCTGATCATCCCTAACTGCATCTACCTGCCTGCTTGATTGCCCCTAACTGCCCTCCCCTGCCAGCCTGATCTTGCCCCCAACTGTCTTCTCCTGCTGGCCTGATCGCCCCTAATAGCCTCTGCCTCAGCCTCTACGACCATGGCTTTGTCAGGAAGGAACTCAGACGTTGGAAAGATGGCTGGTCGATATTAGAACATTACCTTTTTAGTAGTATAGACAGGTTATATAAGATAGGGTTGCTTACATTGGGGGGGGGGGCTGCTTTTTCAGCAGGAGAAGATGCTCTTGGCAGACAAAAATATGTAATTCCTATATCTGGACTGATAGCCAGCCATATGCTGCCAAACTGGTCATTAAAAAATTGAACCACTTTCTTATACCTTATACCAAACAGCTGTTTCCCTTAAAATCCCTCCTCAGCCCCCACCTTAGGTTCTGCCTTTGTAGTTCACCCAGATTAAGTTCTGGTTGGTCAGTTTCTAAGCCATTCAGTATCAAAAGCTCTGCCTCCTAAGCAGCCATTGGCTCCTCACACTTCACCCAGATTAAGTTCTGATTGGTCAGTTTCTAGGCCAGTAAACTATAGCAATGGGCGTGATCAGAGAGGCAAGTGCTGATCAAAAGCTGCCAAGAGGCTATGGATCTCTCTCCCTGGCCTCTTTCCAGGCCTGATCTGCAGCCCCTCAGCAGTCAGCGCTGGGTTAGGGTACCCTCAGCAGCGGCAGTCAGTGCTGCATCACCATGGCAACCCAGCACTGACTTCTGGTTGGTCGAGTCTCCGGTCATTTTGCATATTAGGAACCCTGGGTTTTTATATATTAGGATATAATTTTAAAATATCAACATTGATCAATAAATGTGTTTTATAATTATGATAAAATTATGCCAGGATTATATCTCACTCAGAAATGTATTACACAGGACCAAAGCACTTGATACAAAATAGCTAGCATTATAGTTACAAGCTTTCTGTGACAAATATTGGCTTTTTTCTCTCAAAGAATATTTACAATTTAATACCTCTCATATGGTGAGAGGTTAAATGAAACAGAGTCACTTAAATATCAGGGGAGGCATTATACCCAAAAAGTTCTGATTACTTTATTTAATTTAGACAATGTGAAAAGTGCTACTTTCCACTTTAAATTATTTGAAAGAATGCACAGTTTTCTAAATAAATAGCTAATGACTTTAGCATTATAAAACTGAGATGACTGTATTTGCACACTGTTCTCGCAGGCATGAGAAAAAAAACATTACAGAAATACAAAGTAATAACATTTTATTATGAACCAAATGCCAACATCATAAATCATGGAAAATATAATTATCTCACAGCCAATTACAGTGTTTTTGTAGCCATATATATTTTCTTTATTCTAAGCTATACCAATTAATAATTATTAATGAATCTAATATTAATTGGAAATATTTTCCATTTAAAAATTGAAAAGTAGTTTATTATTCTAAATAGTAAAATATATAATTAATACATTAAAATCTGATTATATCAAGTGAATTATTCTGATTTCTTATGTAATGAACTGATATTTCTACTTAAATTCCATTATTAAGACATTTAAAAATAACAAGCTTGGCAGATTACTGTATTATCATTAATATTTCAATTCACTTTAACGCATTATTAGTGACAAGAAGGTCTCATTACTTCCATTTGAAACAGTCGGATTTTCAAATGACCTATTGAGAAAGCAATGCACAAGTTCAACCTGAAATATTAGGAAATTCATCTTGAACTTGAGAATGAACAGGAACAGCGAACACAGAAACAGTCCAAGCATCACCAAGGGCTGAAGCGTGTTTTCTGTGTGTTTTTAACGCAGCCAATTAGAGGCCTTGCCGAGGGACCGGGCGTGCTGACATTTCACCTTGCAGGGCCTCGTCCTCGACAGGAGCCACAAACAGTAATGATGGAAGCCGCACTCATCCAGCGAGAGATAAACTTTGACTTTGTTGTTGACTCCACCCGATCACATTTATATTTTTACAACGCGAGGCAAGAGGTCACAGGGAGTCGGATTTCACAGAGCTCAGGCCGGGAGGAAACGGGGAGCGTGGTGTCAGCCGATGTCACGGTCTGCGTGCGACTCTGACCAAAGGCTGGCCGGCCACAGCAATGTGGGGAAGACAATGTGCAGTGGTCGGCAAACTCCTTAGTCCACAGAGCCAAATAACAACAGTGCAACCATTGAAATTTCTCCCTCTAATGTCACTGCTTCAAAACAGACTCGCCCAGGCCGTGAGAGTTTGTGGAAGAGCCACACTGAAGGAGCCAAAGAGCCGCATGTGGCTCCAGAGCCACAGCTGGAAGACGAAGGTGATCTAGGCCATTAGCCTGATCACCCAGAGATCATGTCTTCCCCGGCGGTGCTCTGTGGAATCTGCCCCCAGCTCAGCTGTGCCACTCGCCTGCCAGCCTTCCCTGTAGCAGAACTTGCTCACAGTCCCGGGGACATCTTTGGTGAGCACCTTTGACCCGTCACAGCAGCCTTGACTGCTATTTGTTGTCCTGGAGGATTGGGCTCATTTCTCTCTTATTTTTGAAAGCTGTTCCTTTACCGTGTTTCAAAGACATAGCCCCTCATTCTGTTTCGGCTCAACTGCTGAGTCTCAGAGCACAGGCACCTGCATTCAGGGACGTGCCCCCTGTTTTTTTTCCTTATAAATCCCCTCAAGGTAATGTAGCCTCTGGACATTGACATAGCCAGGGATTCTGAGATTGTGGGCAAAAAAAAAAAAAAAAAAAAAAGGAAAGAAAATTAAAAAAAAAAAACTTCACAGGGCATCAGTTCTCACCACGTTCTCATTACAATTTTCAGATAAACGCCTAAGGTCAGAAAGAAGAAAGATAAAGCTTCTGCTGAATTTATCTTGTCACTTTCAAATTACAAAATAAGACTAATGAGCACAGATTCACCCTGAGGGCATTCCAAAAAAAAAAAGTGCTCCCTTCCCAAGAACCCCCCAGCAAGGGGGGGGGGGGTAGTCTGGCAACAGCTCTCTGTGGAAAAGGGCCTGCGGGCATATCAGAGGCCAGCCCTGGTGAGAACATTTGTTACTTAAGTTGCTAAATACTCATCACGGAATAGAAGCTCATTGCTCCACTCATGGCTTTTGCTAATTGTGATGGGAAACCCCCCATTCACAGAAACACTTTTCACAGATTTAGAGGAAAAGCCTAGCCCCCTCCACGGAGCCCCACAGCTGGACACAGGTCGGGGTCTGATTCTATTTTGCCCGTGAGTTTATTTTGTGTTCATGTAACTCCTGCTCAGGCTTCAAGCCTCAGCTCTGAAACCATCCTCCATCTGAGACTTCCGATTCAGAAATTCCTGAACCGTTTTTATGTGTTTCCTTTGGGAAAAAAAAAAAAAAAAGAAGTCCCTCAGAGGACTTGGAATTCTATGATTTCCTTGTAGATTCATCTCCAACCTCCCTGGCCTTGTTGAGAACAGAAGACATCGCCTATCCTGCTTTGTGCACCCCAAAGGGTCACACGGGGGCCGTCACAGGGCAGGTGCAAAAATACCTGTGGATTGATCCACAAGGGCTGCATTTGGGTATAGACTTTCGTATATTTTAATTTTAAAAATCTCTGCTTTATTTATTCTCCATACCTCTGGTCCCTGAAAATATCAAATGTACCTCTAAGCCTGTTGTGTCCTGATGTTGACATTAATGATACCAATGAACACATTCTATTTATTTATTTATTTATTTTTATAAATATTGGGTTGGTCATTTTTTAAATATTTTATTGATTTTTTACAGAGCAGAAGGGAGAGGGATAGAAAGTCAGAAACATCAATCAGCTGCCTCTTGCATGCCTCCTACTGGGGATGTGCCCGCAGCCAAGGTCCATGCCCTTGACCGGAATCAAACTCGGGACCCTTCAGTCCGCAGGCCGACGCTCTATCCACTGAGCCAAACCGCTCTCGGCCCAATGAACACATTTTATAAATAATTAACGTGCAAAGCTTCTTACTAAGAGTAATATACAACTGTTTGTGAACTTGTCCTAGGAACATATTAAAAAAAGAAATAGACAAGTACACTCTCACGGTGTTATCTATAATAATAAAAAGGTGATAGGCTAATTAGACCAGACGTCATTCCGGACATCATTTGGGACGTCCTTCAGGACGAAGCCAGGGCCAGAGAGAAGCCGGTGCCGGCTGTCTGCCGGGGAAGGAAGGACTACTGTTGCACGGATTTATGTTTTATTATAGTAGCCTTGGTTCTTAAAAGTTGAGTAGACTTTCCATGTATAGTACTTTTCAGACAGTACAGATGCGCACCAATTTGTTGGAGCAAAGAGAACCGCATGGAACACAGGATGCAAGACGCTAACAACCCCTTGTTTCTAGTTGCCGTTAGCATTAGAATGAGTCTGCAAACAAGTGAGCTCTTTTTCTTACAATTGCTCTAACCACTTAGGTTCAAAAGGCCACACGCATTGCACATCATTCAAATTCTGACCGGGTGCTCGCATCCATAAAGCTCAGGTCTCTTCACTGATGGGTACAATGAAACTAAGCTTTCATCCCCATAAAAATACAACATAACCGCAGTCCTGCAGTGCAAAATGATGGCTGTTCTAAATTACAATGAGGCACAAATAAAAGGAGGGAAACAAAACATTTGCTGAGGCTTGCTGACTATAAAAGCTTGTGTCAAAGGCTACCATTATCAATCACAGCATCCATCCCGCAGTATCAAAGGGCAACCCTCAGGACCAGCAAGCGCCAGAGTGGAGTGCCTTTCACACCCAATCAAAGGCAACTGAGCCACAGGATGTTAGAATTGAAAGGAAGTTCAAGTTACCAAAACTGTCCCCTGACCGTGGCTTATAAGAAACTCAACTCCGAAACTCTCCCCACCTCTTGACTCCTTCAGGTGGGCCCTGCCTGGCCATTATACACATACCTCATTGCACTTCCCATTCGTTATCTATGGCTACACAACATTATCACAAACTAGTGGCTTAAAAACAAGTATCATTTATCATCTCATAGACTTTCTCTTAGAGCATCTTACCTGGGTGGTTCTTTTATATATATAAAAGAACCATATATATATATATATATATATATATATATATATATATATATATTTACAGAGAGGAAGGGAGAAGGATAGAAAGTTAGAAACATCGATGAGAAAGAAACATAGATCAGCTGCTTCCTGCACACCCCGCACCAGGGATGTGTCCGCAACCAAGGTACATGCCCTTGACTGGAATCGAACCCCAGATCCTTCAGTCCGCAGGCGGATGCTCTGTCCACCTAACCAAACTGGTTTGGGCCCTGGGTGGAGCTTATGGATGCTGGCCTGGGCTGCAGTCACCTGCAGGCCTCGTGGGTGGACTCGGCTTCCCAGGAGGCCTGTCTGTGTGGTTGAAAGTAGGTGTTGGCCTTGGAAGAAGCATCCTTCTTCACCACACGGACCTCTCAGTAGGACTCATGATACAATACCCAGCTTCATCTGTAGTGAATGATTCAAGAAAGGGCAAGCGGGGAGCCAGTTGTTTAGTCCCTGGTCTCGGACATCACATGTAATAATTTTCATAAATTTTATTGGTGACAGAGATCAGCCCTACTCCTTGTGGGAAGGGACTACATACTCTCAAGAATACCAGCAGGCAAGAATCAGTAGGATGCTGTGAATCTGGCAACCACAATATTAATCCTCTTTCCAGGTGTTTTTGGACTTTCTTGTCCTCCCTGATTTCTCCCAGTCATCACTTCCACTGAAACCTTCTCAGAGGATGGAACATCTCCCCACCTCCAATTTTAGTCCATACTCCAAAGCTCTATTAGTTGCACAGTTGATTAAGGGATTGAAGTCCTTTTTGTTCTCCATCTGCTTCTAACTAATTCCTCCTCCATGCTCTTCTGAAAACAACAATGCTATTCTAGTTCTTGTCATCAACTAACAGATCATCAGCCAACATATCAGTACTCCCATAACTCATAAATTCCCGGTCATCTGCAATGCAATCTTTTACTCCATGATGGACTCATTTTACGTCTTTTTTATAGTTAGGTTTATAATCTTGTTAGCTCATTCTTTTCCTAAGTATTCCATCTACACCCATTCTTTAATATGAGGAGCCCCTCAATCCACTGAGTCTTTTACTTTTTGCTCTTTAATCTCCCTTCTCTGACTTAGTACTATGGTCTGTTACATCTCTAAATTCTTACTAGCACCTCAATTTCTCTTGCTGTATTGTGTGTGTGTGTGTGTGTGTGTGTGTGTGTGTGTGCGCGCGCGCGCACGCATGTGTAATATCCATCTGTTAAATCCACAGACTTGAATGATTTCTTCTGTTTGCAGTGTTCTAAACACTAGAAAAACAACAACAAAAACACATTAAAAATACTCAAAAATACTCAAGATACAGATGGAAAATACTGTAGAATAATTGAAAGAAAAACAAGCAAACAAACAAACAAACAAAAAACACCAGGCAGAATCCGGTTTGGCTCAGTGGATAGAGCGCCGGCCTGCGGACTGAAAGGTCCCAGGTTCGATTCCGGTCAAGGGCATGTGCTGTGGCTGCGGGCACATCCCCAGCAGGGGGTGTGCAAGAGGCAGCTGATCAATGTTTCTCTCTCATCGATGTTTCTGGCTTTCTATCCCTCTCTCTTCCTCTCTGTGAAAAATCAATAAAATATATTTAAAAAAACAAACAAAACAAAAAACAAAAAAACACACCAGGATTGCCAAATTTCTGAATAATTCCACTATGTCCCTCTAATTAATTTCCCCATTTATCCTACCATGACTTATTTTTTTAAATATACTGTATTATTTTAGGGTGGTTTCAGGTTTACAAAAAAAAAATTGTGCAGAAAATACAGGGGCTTTCTGTGTATTCCATCCCTTTCCTCTTCCCTCACACAATTTCTCCTACTATTAATATCTTCTATTGGTGAGGATCACTTGCTACCATTGATGAACCAATATTAATACATTGCTATCAACTAAAATGCATAGTTTACATTGTGGGAAGGTTCTTCATACAGTTGTCTGGGTTTTGGCCAATCACCATAATAGTATCATACAAAATAGTTTCACGGTCCTAACGTTTTCCTATGTTTCACCTTTGCCCACCCCGGAATCCCAGACAACCATCGATCTTTTCAGCATCTTCAGCGGCATCTTTTCCTGGAGTCACATCGTTGGAATTCTATAGTACATAACCTTTCCACACTGTCTTCTTCCTCTTAGGAAAGTGCATTAATATCCCTCCATGCCATTTTGTCGCTTGATAGCTCATTTCTTTTTAATCACCCAATAATATTTCACTGTATAGCTGTACTCCAGTTTATCAATCTTTCTACTGAAGGGCATACTGTTTGCTTCTAGTCTTTGGCAATGTGGAGAGAGGGGAGCTCCACCGGGCAGGGATCCAAGGAGGCTGGGTGTGAAAAGAAACTGAGGCAGCAGAGGCATCCCATGGAGCCCCAGCGAAAAGGAACCATGCTGACTGCCAGCGTTCAACCTGGGCTCCTCTCCAAATGAGCCAGCTCCTCCCTGACTGCCCACCTCACACAGCACAGAACTCGCTGCCACTGGGCAGAGGCCCTCCCAGGGCTGTTCTCTCTGCCTCCTCCTGGCATTCTTTGGCAGGAGGGCCGTACGTGTTTGCCTTCCTGTTGCAAAACCCTGGCCAAGTTTTCAGAAAGAGCAGAATTCAGCTGATGTCCCTGGCAGTCAGTGTTCAGGGCCAAGGCTGCATGGCTGGCTTCTCCTCGGTTCGAGCAGTGCTGCGGACCCATGACGCGACCTTCCTCAGCGGGGCGCCCTCTGGGCCAGCCCCCGGATCGCAGTGCCAACCATTTGACTTTGCACAGCTGACGTGAAGATGATGAGATCCATTGTTCAAAATCCACTCAATGTAAGGGAATCAGTTGCTGTAGTTTTAAGGAAGTAAAACACCTGAGAACTAGGTTTTATTGCTTGAACATATGGTGTTTCCCTAACGGGGAAAAAAATTTTATATATATATATATATATATATATATATATATATATATATAACGGGGGGAAAATTATATATATATATATATATATATATACATATATATATATATATATATATATATATAGAGAGAGAGAGAGAGAGAGAGAGAGAGAGAGAGAGAGAGAGAGAAGGGAGCCCAATGCACGAAGATTCGTGCAAGAATGGGCCTTCCTTCCCTTGGCTGTGGGCATCACTTTTGCTCTGGTCAGAGTTGCTTTTCCACCTTCCCACACTACCCAGAGGTCCTGCCCACTGCCTGTGCCTGCATATGCAAATTGACCTTCCATCTTTGTGGGGGTTAATCTGCATACTCACTCCTGATTGGATGGGGGGTATCATGAAGGTATGGTCAATTAGCATGTTACTCTTTTATTAGGTAGATAAATATATATACTGTGTGTATTTGTGTGCATATATATATATATATATATATCACCAAGTAAAACAACACAAAAGTTATAAGAATGTATTTAAGATTAGAAAAAAAATAGAAACCCAATATTTTGAAACCAAGTGAAACTAGAGACTTGACTATTTAAATGAGACAGAGTCATAGATTTTACATATAAACAGACTTGTGTTGGCAGAGAGAAGGGATGCAGAGTTGTGTCTTGGAAAAGAGCTGCTGTCCACTCTGAGACAGGCCAAAACAGCTGCGCGTCGCACTCCAACCACCTCTGGTGCTTACTGATGCCGACAGCCATCCCGTCGGCGTAGCCACTGGCATTGGCTGGTGACAGTGGCTCAGAACAGGGCCAGCGGCCTAAGGGAAACATCACCTTGATCCCAAGGTAATTAGACAATAACCACCTAACGCATTGCTCCTTAGGGAGGCCAAGGAGGAAGGGAACTGAGAACAAAAGCAAGAGAAACACATGGAAAACAGCAAGTGGCGGCCAGGTGTGCACAGACCCACAAGTACAGGGGGGCCATGGCTGGGAGTCCTCATGGTGCAGGGACAGCACCCAGCCGGGAAGAGGACCAGCATCCCCCAGTCTCTGCTGTTCTAGAGAACAGGAGCCCTGCTGAATGGAAGCTACAGTCATTTATTGAGTCTGACCCAGTTCAAGGCAGAGAGCCCCCCATGTTTCTCTTAAAGATGAACAATCTTTCTCTTTCTGCTTGTAAGGGGATGGATGCACTGCACAGCGTCCACATACCTCTGGACCGATGGGGCACAGCCAAAGGCTGTTTCTGAGACTCCCGTCTCACCGGCCACCAGAGGGTGTGCTGCTGGTCAGGGTCTGTCCGTGGCTTGTCACATGAGCCTCCATGTAACTTACAGCCAGTAGCATGCATCCTCTGAGGGCACGTAATGGTCTGGCTGGAATGGGAAGGCTGTTGTTTTTATTAGTGCTGCTTTCACTGAGAAATGGAGCCTTATTATTTTTTTTTTTTTAGCAACAACGATGTCCTCTGAAACAGTCAGCCACGGCTTCCCAATTGATGGCTTTAAGTTATTTATTTATAAAGTTGTCGCTTGCAAGAGGTGGTCTTCCTTCAGAAGGTGCTGTCTGCGGAAGGTTTATGGACTTGGAAGAGGATGTGCGGGGGGAAAGCAGCTCTGGGAGGAGACGTATGGCAGGAAGCGGCATCCCTGGGGACAAGCAAAACCAAAGAGAATGGAGGGAGAGATATAAGACAATATTATGAGCAATAAATACTTTGGCTAGATAAACACACGCAGTCCCTGTGTACAATGGGATACTATATGGCAATAAAAAGAATAAACTATTGATGAGCTAAACCACTGAAATGTATCTCTGAGACAATGTCCTATGTGACAGAGCTTGTCTGCAAAGGTGTGTTTTGTATGACTCCATGGAGACCAGATCAGTGCTGGCAGGGGCTGGGCACAGGTTCAGGCAATAGAGGTGGGTCTCCCAGTGATGGGGCTGACCACACCAGGCTTGTGGCTGTAGGTAAGTGAGTCTGCACAAGTTTTGCAATTCATAGAGCTGTCCACAAACAAAGTCAAGTTTACTGCCTGTTAATAATATATTTCAATTTTTAAAATCCTTATAAAACAACGGTTCTTCTTTCTTTTCATAAAAAAAAAACTAGTGACCCCGCCCTGACTGGTTTGGCTCAGTGGATAGAGTGTCAGCCTGGGGACTGAAAGGTCCCAGGTTCGATTCCGGTCAAGGGCATGTACCTTGATTGTGGGCACATCCCCAGTAGGAGGTGGGCAAGAGGCAGCTATTTCTCATCGATGTTTCTGACTTTCTATCTCTCTCTCTGTAAAAAAATTAATAAAAATATATTTTAAAAAAAGCCAGTGGCCCAGTGCATAAAATTTGTGCACATTAAAAGGAAATTAATTAGAGAAAGAATTTCAATATTGCTATTTGCCCTTTCTCTATAATAGAATTATCAGAGATGAAAGAAAATTAGTTAAATGTATATAAAATAATATATAAATTGTTTAATAAATAAACAATAACAGTGTCATGTTACCCAGCTGGTGCTGGGCAGGGGATGTAACTTCTTGTCCTCCAGCCTTGCCATGCACACAGCCCTGTCCACCCACACCTGTCACGCATGCAGCCTCCTGCTGATAGGTTAAGGCATGAGGACATCACGGCCATTTGCATATTAGCCTTTTATTATATAGAATTATTGAATTTACTAGGGTGACATTGGTTAATAAAATTACATAGGTTGTCTACTCTCACTTTAAGACCTGTTGGATGAATGATTTGGGCTTATTAGAGTATAGTTTTCAGTATTTTGCTATATTTTCTAAGATCTTAAAGAGAACATCTATTCATTTAAAATTAGGATTAAACCGTAAATCTTTGGCAGACTCAGTTCTACTCTGTGTAACGTGCATTTCTCTAGCTCAGCCATCAGTTCTGTGCTGGGGGTGGGAAGAACTAAGTGGAGGGAGGAGGGAGGTGGGGCGGGAGGTGGACACAGAGTGACACCTTGTCAGAAGCTGGATGAGGGACCATGAGCCAGACTAAGGGATGTCACCTGGCGGAACCATTCCCGGGGCTCCTTCTCCTCAGCTCTGTCTGCACGGACCCCACTGGAGACGACAGGCTTATGGTCATACACTGGAACCCAGTGCTTCTCTCTTGCAACACTTTTCATATTTTCACGAAGCTGCGATTTTATGTTACCCAGTTCAAACAACGAATGGCCATTTATTAGGCGCCTTGATAAAGCAGGCTCTAGGGACACGGTCCATCTACTTAGAATGACATCCTGTGAGTCCGGAAAGAACTTTGTTGTTGCACAATCGAACACTGTATAGTGTGTTTTACCCACAATACAATGCAAACATTTCAAATGGATACATGGGTTTCCTCGTCCATGCTCTTGCTGGCAGGAAGTCTCTTGGAAACTCTGAAAATGAGGATGAATCATGAGGAACGCTCCCTATTTTAATATTTTGCATGGTATTTGGAAATATCATTAATTCAAATGGAAATACTTTGCTCAGGAAAATAAAAGAAGTTCTTTATGGACGAGCATTTGGCTGTAAACCCCTGCTGGCTCCAGCAAGAGATGTGATGTGTTTGTTAAAAGTTCTCTGACAGTTGGGATGTCTACAAACAAGCTATCGGCCCTCTGATTTCAGAGTCTGAGGAGGGCTACCCAACCAATCTTCTGTGCCTAAAGGCACAAAACGTGCCCACGACGGCCTGGCTTCAGGAAGGCTCATTAACGTGCATATCTCGGACCTGGCACACTCTGGCAGCCTCACGGGAGAAGGCCCTCCTGCCCACGGAGGAGAAGGATGAAAGCAGCTTGGTTTTCTATTAAAATGCAAAGCCAGCAGGGAGACCACACGCAGATGGCATTCTTGTGTTTTCCTTCGGAGGATGCCCGTGTGAGAAACCTGCTGATTCTCAATCATGTCAGCACCTAGAGCTTCCCAAACTTTCTCCCCAGAGCACAGCACGGTGGCCAGGCAGTGGGACAGTGAGCAGGACTCTGCCTCAGTGAGGGCATACTTCCCACTGGGCCACTCACATTGCACTACAACCTAATCTAGAAATCAGTGCGTTTAGCTGAGTTCCAGCAATTAGATGAACTTGACATTATATCTGAAATACATGCCCCACCCCAACCCCATGTGCATGCGCGCGCGCGCGCGCGCACACACACACACACACACACACACACACACACACACACACACACTCTCTCTCTCTCTCTCACACACACACACACAGGCAGGCATATTAAAGAAATTGTCATCACATCTGCCACCAAAAGAGAAACTGGCAAGTTTTGAATGTAAGTGACTGGATATTGAGAAAAAGAATACAGATCCTGCTGCTGTAAGAAAATTGCTATGATTTCTTTTCTTAGCCAGATGCTGGGGGGGGGGGGGGGGGGGTAGAAAGGAGGGAATAGAGAGGAGAGGGTGAGGGAGGGGGGGGAAGAGAGAGAGAAAGACCTGTTTTTTTTTTTACCCTTTATATAATCTGAGGGCAGAGCTTAGTTTCTTCAATTTCCTCCATGTGATCCAAGGTGGGAGTTAGTGATGAAGGACAGCAGAATCTCAATCTTAGAAGAGTCTCAGGAAGCAGCAGGCCTGTGGGGAAGACGTGACAATGGACTTGGCCGTCCAATACAGGGACACACACCTGTGGAGGGAACAGAGGAGAGGGTGTTTTATGGCGCTGGATACAGGCTGATGTGCGAACACTTAAGCATCCCATCTGCCTCCCAACCTGTTATCCTGGGCAATGGCTTAATTTAAAAGCATGTTAGAACTTTCCAATCCAGTGTCTTGCTCCATTTTTCTATATTTCTCCCTAAAGCTAGCTTTCTTTCTCTTTCTTTCTTTTCTTTCTTTCTTTCTTTCTTTCTTTCTTTCTTTCTTTCTTTCTTTCTTTCTTTCTTTCTTCCTTCCTTCCTTCCTTCCTTCCTTCCTTCCTTCCTTCCTTTTTTCCTCTTTTTTTCATTCTTGCTTCCTTGCTTTCTTGGTCTCTTTTCTCCTCCCTCCCTCCTCCCCTTCCTTCCCTCCCTCCCTTCCTTCGTCCTTTCTCCTTCTCTTGCTCAACTATCTAGCTCATGGGTATGTTGTCAGAACATCTCTCTAAATCTAATTCACATCCTATAAAAGGGTAATATGCAAATTAACCGTCACTCTGTCACAAAGATGGCGGCACCCATAGCCACAAGATGGCGGCGCCCAGTCCTCCCAGCTCCGCTGGAGTCCCCCAGTCCTGGGGGTGGGTAGCTGCTGAGAGCAGACAGTGTGCCTGGCAGAATGCTCGCTTCATCACCATGGCAATGAGGCAAGTGTTCCACGCCCATCCACGGATGGGCCTCTGGCCAGGCCAGAGTGTGGATGGGTCTTTGGGCCACAGAGAGTCTCTGGGCAGCAGGCTTGGAGAGGCCAGGCCCTGCAGGGAAGCTACTGGCGCACAGATTCATATGCAGGGCTACTAGTTAGCAATAATATCTTGGTGAGTAATACCATTAATATTTCTCTTTTCACCTTTACCATGAGTCAGGTGTGGCCTATTAGCAGTACAGAGATCCGTAGCCTCCCAAGCAGCTAATGGGGGAGTGTGGCAGACAGTGTTAAATGTGGTCAGGAGTCCCCATCAAGGAGATGAAACCACAGATGGGGCCAGGATGTCAGAGAGGTTCACAGAGCCTCCGAGTATGAGGAGGACCAAGCAGAGGTGTCTTAGAGAGGCCTTGCTGTACAGAGTAGAAGACAGAAGGAAACAGAGAAAGAGAAAAGAGGTACAAATTGGGTGGACGTTGGCTGTGCCCTGCCAGAGCATCCCCAACCTCCTAAGCTGCTGGAAATTACCAGGACACCAGAATGTTGGTTTCAGTTTTGGAAGATGGAAAAAATTCAAAGTGAGAGATACACAATATATATTTTGTGTGTGTGTGTGTATAAGCCTCCCCCATGTACAAGGCGCTCCCCCCCCCAACTTTTCCAACCCAAAATTAATAAATCAATATTGTAAACATTTTGCTGAATTTCCTCTTAGGGCCTTCTTTTTTGGGCACCTTAAGGAGTTGTTCTTCCTGTTTTCTCACTGTCTGATCATACACTCGGTAGGAGGAGGTCCAAATGGTCTCTCGGCAGCTCTGTTTCCATGCTCTGTTGCACAGCTGATGGCATTCCATTTGAAGTTTGCAGAATAAGAGAATCTCTTAGTGACATTTATCTTTTTATTTTTTGATATCTTTATGGGCTCAGAACACTCTGATTCCTTCTGCATCTGCGCACTCTCCACCTCCAATTACAGCGTCAGCTGACGTCAGTAACAATAAGGCTCCTGATTGGAGGAAGCCTGTTTGACAAGGTCTGGGCAGCTGTGCACCTGCAGGCTCCCTCCTCGGCTGACTTCCATGTCTGAGCTGCCCCTTGATTTTCAGTCTAACGATTTTAGAAAAACAATAGCATCATATACACGGGAAAACACAGTATCCTTTTACAGTTGAGAAAATAATGTTGCTGCCTCCCATGTCAGCTAGGTGCTGAGGAACAACTTCGTTCCCAGCAAACAGAGCGGCCTGCTTTATTTATCCCGGGTGTGTGGTGTGTGCTCTGGACAGGACCTCAGAGGTGAGCCACAGCCACTCCAGGGGTGTGTTGGGAAGGATTCACAAGTTCCCTTTCCGGAAGCTGTTCTCCCAGGAGAAGGAGAATCATCCCAAATGGAGCAGCGAACACCTCCTGTTCCCCTCGGAACCCTGGACTGGACGTTGCGTTTTCCAGTTCAGGTGAAGGGGAGTCTGCAGACCGTGTCTTGGCTGCTGCTGCATCTATTAGAGTTTGAGAACAGGTTTATCCCGGTATGGCAATGTGCTACTTTGGGTGTCTTTCAAACCAATCATTTGTCAGGGAATCTTCTGAACTGGAAAAAAAAAATCTTCTAGTGAATGTAAGCATTCCGGAAAAGGAAGAACACAATGTCTGTCACTGGATGAAGGGCCACATTAACATCAAAAGAGCAAATGATCTCGGAGGGTTCCCAACTCGGGTCATTCACAGTCTACATGGGAGCAAACTACGGCAAAGCAGAGAGCCGGGCAGGACTGAGTGGAGGAGAGGGAGCCGGCAGGAAGAGACAAGGCAGGTGTGCCTCAGTGCCTAACGGGAGAAAAAGCGAAAACAAAATTTCCACAGAAGAAATCAGATGGACCTGTCAGTTGAACGTATGCTTACAACTTCAGTGTGGCAGTGGCTAATTCATCCACGCTTTTCCGGCGAAACAAAATGAGCAAGCGTTCTAAAAGGGAAGGAGGCAGCAACGAGTGAGCCCCTGTGCACGGAGTGGTGATTCCTATGACTTCCCTCCGCTCTCTGAAAACACTCCCAAGTACATTCACCAGCCAGTGACATAGGAGCCCGCCCACCAGGCCTCCATCTAAAGCAGTGGTTCTCGACCTTTCTAACGCCGCGCCCCTTTAATACAGTTCCTCATGTCGTGGGGACCCCCAACCATAAAATTATTTTCGTTGCTACTTCATACCTGTAATTTTGCTACTGTTTTGAATCATGATGTAAACATCTGTGTTTTCCGATGGTCTTAGGCGACCCTGCTGGCAGTTCTCAACCTGTTGTAGAGCCTAAGACCATGGGAAAACACAGATATTTACATTAGGATTCATTAACAGTAGCAAAATCACAGTTATGAAGTAGCAACGAAAATAATTTTATGGTTGGGGGTCCCCACGACATGAGGAACTGGATTAAAGGTTTGCGGCATTAGAAAGGTTGAGAGCCCCTGATCTAAAGGGACATCAAAATGTACCCGTGCAAAGGAGGAGGGTCAGAGGAGCTTGGCAGAGAAGGAGGAAGCCCCAAGCAGTGGCGTCCATCAAAACCTCTCCAGGACCCCACAGGCGACCTCTCACCCTTTGCAAAGACCTTCCCAAAAGACCCAACTGGACTTCTCTGTGCTGTCGGGGTTGAAAAAGCAAACATGCGTCCATTTAAAAAAGATGCACACGGATTTCAAAAAAATTAATTGGGGGGAGATTTCAATGCTAATTAGCAAATCGATATGCTTGGCAATGCTTGTCAATAATGAGCATTAAGCAGCATCCCAGAGAAACGCTCCTACTGACACAGCGGCACTGTTCTGTCTCACAAGCAGCAGAGTGAGAGAGGCACATTCTAGTCACGCATTTGGTCAGCGATCCCACAAACTGCCCGGCAATGATTAATTCTTAGGGAACAATTTCACATACTTCACGTCCTTCCGTTTTTAAAAGTATTGTGTTTAGGCTGTCTGCGAGTGTATCTCACGTCTACCGAGAGGCAGCTTCATTTCCAGGTCGTGGGGCATCTCAGAGCCGAACGACATCGTAAGAAATGCCATGTGCCAGCTCCTGAGCTCCTGCTATCTGTTCCTCTGCAGGGACATTTGAGTTTCTTGTTCGTACTTTCTTTTCTTAATATTTTTTATTGTTTAAAGTATTACAAATAGTAGTACATATGTTTCCTTTTTTTTCTCCATTGACCTCCCTCCGGGCTCCTGTACCCCCAGCACATGTCCTCACCTGCATCGCTGCAGGCGGCCCAGGACCAAACCAGAGAGGGTGGGACCTGCATTGCCACCACGTGTCCACCATCCAGATACCATTGCTGACATAAGGGACTATTTGACATTGAAACTGGGACTCAGAACTGTTGCACATTGAAATTGAAACTCAAACCTTTTTTGTTCTTATATGTTTATTTCTAGTATGCAGATGCAAGATTTTTTTTAAAGAAAAGAAATGGGAAAAATAGATACAGAGGCAAAGAAGCATTGAACACACTGTCAAACTACAATGACTTTCTTATTTTTTAAGCCACTTTTACTACCATTCTCCAACTCATTATTTCATTAATTATTTGCTTATGTGTCTATGCTTGCAATAAATAATTATCACAACATATAATTATTGCCAACTCAATATATGTCAAGCCCAGTGTTTTATTAATAAGTAACATAATATTATTAACATCAAAACCATTGACATAAAGATGCAAATTTCATTAAAATTTATGTTAAAATAAAGACGTTATCATATTCAATTTAGTTGGGGAGCTTAACTTAGGGGGTAATAAATTATGAATTCAGATTTGAATAGCACTGTTCATTTCCCAAGCACTCTGTGATAATTAGCTCCTGGCCTAACAGAAAGAAAAGGAGCCTGTGAATAAAGAATGTTATCTATCAGATGTTCAGTAGATTTAGTTACAAAAAAAGAGTGATTAACTGTCTTTATAAAGGAAAAAAGGACCTTTCGGTTAGTCTTAATGGATCGCAATTATTTAGTAAGAGAGAAAATAGAGGGGAAAAAAGATAATTCCAAAATAAAAAGAATAGTTAAAAATACAAAGTTACAGACAGAACAGATGTGCTTGAACACCTGCAAGCACCATGATATGCTGAAGAACGGTATTAGTGCAGAGATGTGGGCATAGTTCAGAACAGGGACATGGCAGATGGGTGCATCAGGCCAGTCTGTCATAAAATATCTCAGGTTGGAAGGTTTAAACTAAGTTACTTTCTCATAGTTTTGGAGGCTGCAAGTCCAACCTCAAGGTTTTTCTAAGACCTCTTCTTGGAGCACATGCATGAGAGAAAATGACTCTTTGATGCCTCTTTCTATAAGGACAGATTTCCATCAGGTTAAGGCCCCTCCATTATGGCATTGCTTCACCTTAATTGCCTCCTTATAGGCCTTATCTCCAAACACAGTCACATTGAGGGTTAAGGTTTCAGCATCTAAATTTTAGAGAACCCTATTCTATCCATCCATTTCACCCATGCACTCCCAAAGCTCATGTCCTTCCAGCATACAAGAGACATCCCACCCCAAGAATCCCGAAAGCCTAGCCTCACTGCTTTTCAACTCTACATTCCAGTCTCATCTACATGACGCCTGAATCAGATAGCGCTGAAGCTTCATGTCCCAGTGAGCCAATGGGCTTGGGTTGAGTTTTGGGTTGAGTATTGACAAAGGAAATGGAGAAAAAGAAGCAGATACCTGTTTCAGGTCTGCAGGAAGTAGAGTTAATAAGATTTAGGGACTGGCTGGATGTGAAGAATGAGAGGAAATGGAAGTCCATTAGATCACTCAGGTCTCCAGCTTAGATGAATGAGCGGATGGCGTTCCCATTAATCAAACACGGTGGGAAGAGAATAATTATGGGAAGATAATGGACGTGGTGAGAAAGCACACACAACTAACTGTTGCCTTGGCTTTTCCCTATAAATCTCCAAGCCTAATGCATTGCTAACAGAGTGCATCCATTTACTTCTTGCCTTTTGTCAGCCCTTTCTGACCCCGATACTTCTAACCACAGGAAGTTTCCTTTATACAGTTCATGACAAACCACAGGCTGAGTCATTGAGACGCTTGATGGCATGATACTGTTCGATCTTGTCTAGAAGGTAAGGATTTGGAATTACTCTGTTGCCCCAGGTCAGACACATGCAAGGTGAGATCCTTCCTATAGCTCCTGCCATAAGCTAAGTTCCTGCCATGACCTTGGCTCTGGGCTTCAGCTCTAGCTCCCCACAGGTGCTTCCATCAGCTGGTTCCAAAGGACTCCCACGGCTGAGGAGCAGGAGTCGGAGGAGGACCCGCCCCCCTTTTCAGTTCTCATTTGTCCCTTTCCCTTCGGCTCTAGGCAGGGATTCTGTTTCCCCCCAGTGGCCATCCCCATTGCCCCTCTCATGTGTGCAGCCACACACGCACACACTCACACACACACAGACACGTACACTTAGACACACACAGATACGTACACACACACACATGCATCTTTGTTTTTTTTTGTTTTGTTTTGTTTTTTTTTTTTACAGAGAAGATGGGAGAGGGATAGAGAGCTAGCTAGAAACATCGATGGGAGAGAGACATCGATCAGCTGCCTCCTGCACACACCCCACTGGGGCTGTGCCCGCAACCAAGGTACATGCCCTTGACCAGAATCGAACCTGGGACCCTTGAATCCGCAGGTCGACGCTCTATCCGCTGAGCCACACCGGCTAGGGCGTGTTTGTTTGTTTGTTTTTTACTGAGGTGTTGCTGACCTCAGAACCACCACCACGTGGGCTTCGTCTATAAATCCTCTCTCCAGACAGAGCCCCTGGGCTGAGACCAACAGCACATGTCAACACAGGAGTTCTTCTCCCATGTTCCCATTACCACTCAAACTGCTTTGGAGCACTCCTGGGGTATGTGTTATATGCATGGATGGATGCCTAGAGGTAAAGGTCCTCTAAGTTTCTAAGTCCAAATTAGCCAAGGCCAAGGTTAGATTGACAAACTTTATGATGATTTCCTTAAACACTTAATTTAAAATAACTTTTGTTTTGAAGCTGTGAGGGTCCTAAATTTGGACCTAATGGACATATTTTTGTTTTGCTGTTTTCTGAGCTATAAAATAAACCCTTAAAGCTACTAAAATATGCCAAGTTAACAGACTATATGTGAAAATAAATCCCCGTATAGATAATTTCAAATATTATAGTAATAAAAATAGTTAAGTATTTGCTTTTTAATGTTCTTTTACATATATGTAACAAATATAGTCTTTAATGTATTCTATCAGAGCTTGAATAATTTGATAGTCTATTGCAAAATAAATATATTAAGTTAATTTTAAAAAATAAATAGAAATGAATGTAATATTTTGGTTGGTACACAGAGCAATTGTTGCATTTACATTGAATCCTCTGACAAATTGGTGATGGCAATTAAAGGGAAAGCATTACTGGGACTGGCATTATCTCATTTCAAGTTATGGCTTTAGCAATTAAAATTCTAATAGTTTTTTTGATCTTTTGGACTCAGGGGGGTATAAAATAGGAATATTGATGAGTGTTAGTGATTTAACCTCTAGAAAAAATTCCTTTAGAGTTGGAAACAATACCTGCATTATCAGTGGAAGGTACTTTCAATTCTGGTTTTAGAAGAAAGTGCTTTCATGGCATATAATTTTATTACACATTTTTGTGATTTGGTTGATGTTTTGCCTAAAATTTTATGTGCATTATATGTCTAATAAGAATGAATGTGTTTAATTATTTCCATAAAGTGTTAGTTCAATACAAAGTCCAGTAATACTAATTCTATTAATGAAAAGGGAGGAAAAGGTAGAAATACAAAGGCTAAATTAATCATAAAATACTGATAAAAACACTGATAAATGCCTTGTGAACTGTAGAAATTAGAATTTTATGTCTATTCACTTTGCTTTCAAAGAAACTTAGTCTTGTGGTAAATATCTTTAAGAACATGTTAGTTTTAAAATACTTTGTTCATACAAAAAAAACCAAAAAACTTACCAGAGTCATTCCTGGCCACACATGTCTTCTCAGAGAAAGCAAACCAAGAGAAAATCTGCTGAAAAGGTAACTACTTCAAGGAAGTATTTTTAAGTTTAACATTGATCTTTCGTTTGAGGACATTTACTGCACTCAGTGATACCACGTAAAGGTTCCGGAGGCAGCAGACATTTATGTTCTATGAGCCTGGCATGCATCCCCTTCTGGCAACAGCATCCAGAGCGCCCGCTGAGAAACCCCCTCCTCCTTCCCCATGGGCCTGGGTTGGCTCCTAGTCTAGGGCCAGCTCTCTCCTGCTGCAGTAAATCTTGGGAAAAGTGAAATACGGCACCAAAAGTATCTGGGCAATTTGATCCTAACAAGACTGCGTATTAGGGCTCTCCTGGCTTCTGTTCTCTGTAGACATGGGTTGGATTTTATCAACCACCCATTTCCTTCCAATAAAGTGTTCTCTGAAGTTAACCAGAATTGAATTCTGCTGCATTTAATCAAGTGAGCAAAAATAATACCCAGGTGCACACAGTCATTCTTCTGAACTGCTACTTGAGAGCAGATCCAGGCACAGAGAAATAATTGAAATTGAGTAAAATTAGGACCCTCCCCTCTAAAAGGGAGGTAGACACACAGTGATGGAAATACCTTCAGGGACTGGAATTCATGGAGATTAGGACCGGAAGTCTGGTCTCAACTCAGATCCTTGCTATCCCTGTGACCTTGAGCTTCCTTTAACCACATTCCTCATTTTCACCTTCAGAAGGGATTTTTGCTGACCCTATAGTAGGTCGTTTACTATGAAATTTTGCATTTCCTGTGCCTTAGGGTTCTAACATACAATTTTTGCTCAATAAAGGTTTGTAAGACAATTACAAGTATATTCTACCTGCCACATAGGTAAGAGAATTGTGGACATTTGTCATGCCCTCGACTGCCCAGTCTCTGAACCTCCCATCTTCTAAACCTTATTGAGCAAGACAACCAGTCAGTTTACTATAGACTACAGAATCCAAAAGTGCTCGAGATAAGCTCTGAGCAACAACTTCTAACACTCGGATACAGACGTGTGACAAGCCCCTCCCAATCATACGTCCCCATCTTCAACTCTGAATCAGGATTGTGGGGTGCACAGAGACAGGGAGCAGGGAAAAAAATGTTCCCTTCAGGCAACAGTATTGCAGGGAAAGTAGTTTCAGGAGGACACTGGTGGTGATGCCAGTTGTGATGTGGACCTTCCACTGGTAACAAACTTCCTGAGCTGTGTTTGTTTGAGAATGTTTCCATTTCTCCTTCCTTTCTGGAGGACAGTTTTGTGGATATAGAATTCTAGGTTGACTTTTTAAAATTGTATCACTTGAAATAAATCCTTCCACTACCTTCTGGCCTCCAAAATCTCTGCTGAGAAATCTTCCTTTTAATCACTTTGAAGATCACATGAATGTGTTGAATCATTTTTATCCTGCTGCTGTGTTCAAGATTCTCTGTCTTTGACTTTCAACAGTTTGGATTTAATGTGTCTTGGGGTAGCTCCTTTTTAGGGGTATCCTATTCTTACTCATTAAGCTTCGTGTGTTTGTATGACTAACTTGTGGTGGTTAATTTTATGTGTCAACACCACTGGACCAGAGCAGAGTGTGCCCAGATATTTGATGAAGTATTATTCTTGGTGTTTCTGTGATGTGATTTTAGATAAGATTAATACTGAAATCATATACAGAGCCAAGAAGATTATCCTCCCTAATGTGGGTTTGAAGGTTGAATATAACAGAAGGGTCACTCTCTGTGTAAGCACATTCCACTGAGAGATTGCCTTCTAACATCAGCGTTTTCTTGCCTTTTAATTTTTACTGACCCCACTCAGCTTCACATGAACCTACACAATAACTTGCAAATAAGGTTTACTTTGCTTGCTCTGGAATTGGAGACTAAGGTCCCATAGTCCCACACTGAGAACACAGGCTGCTGACTTCAAGGCAGCTGGCAAGATGGGGAGGAGGATGGGGCAAAGGCACGTAAAAATTACACAGTCTTTCTAACATCTCTTAGTTGCCTGTTTTCATGATTCATCATTCATTTTATTGCTGTAGAGCTTTGATTATTTTCCAGAGCTCTGACAAAGTTGCTTCTGACAATTTCTGCTGGTTTTTGTTGTTTGTTTGTTTGTTTGTTTGTTTATGTTTTGTGGGGAGATGGGAGCTTCGAGCTGCCTGCTCTTCCAGTATGCAGGTGTTATTTCTTAGTCACTCTTTATAGTAATACTAGGGGCCCGGTGCATGAAATTCATGCACTGGGGGTGGGTGGTCCCTCAACCCAACCATTCCCCTCTCACATACTGGGAGCTCTTAGGGGATGTCCAGCTGATGGCTCACCCCCAGCCTGCCCAAGGCCTAAATCCTCGCCATCCCCCTTGGGTACCCAGCCATCCCCCTGCTCAGCTCAGTCCTGGCTGCCTGTGACCACCTGGCCCCGGGAGCTGGGCACTTGCTGACACTTCCGCTCACAACACCGCCGTTTCATCTCCACCCCCGGGGCCCAATGCTCATGCCACTTGGCCCCACCCCTCCCCCGGCTCCTGATTGGCTGGTAGCATAGCCAATCAGGAGCAAAGGTACAGTCAAATCTGCATGTTTCTCTTTTATTATATAGAATTTTGTGTTTGCTGATGAAAGTTCTTTAAGTTTGGGATCTTTCTTACAGTTGTATGTTTTCTAAGAAGACTTGATTTAAGTGTTTGTCTTTTGCTCGACTCTATTGGATTTATAAAAAAATCACACATCCCTCAAAAATAGGTGACAAAGTGGATTTTTAATCAACGTAAAAAATAACCCATCATCTCTGAGTCAGGTGAGCTCAGAGGATAAAAAACAAATAGTCTCCTTCGTATTTTCTCTCTCACTTAATCCTTAAACCTGCATTTAAGGAGGAGCCCACCAAAACAGGGTCCAGAAATGTCACTGGTTGTTGTAATGATTGTAGGACACTCAACCAGAGGGCATCTAAGTCTCATTCACATCCCTGTTGTCTCCTGAATCACTTAATGTCAATTTTTTTTTTACTATCACATATGTATTTTCCTTCAAATATTTACAGTTGCATACCGTTAATGAAAACCTAACTTTAGAAATTATATAAAAACTTGGCTTTAACATTCAAGGTCACCAGTGTTCAACGATGAACCTTGGCCCCTGCCCAATGATGGCAAAGCCAAGCCCTTAAATCTTGAGGGTCTTAGTTCTGTTCTTTTCTTAATAATAATGTCCTGCCCTTTCTGAAATGACTTTTAATCTTCCTCTCACTATTATATTTTTTATTTTAAAAAAAAGAGAGACCTCTGCCAAATAACTCACAAGAGCAACTAATTTTGACTGGAACCAAAAACAATGGAAGTGGTCTGTATATTAAAAAAAAGAAAGAAACAAACAAAAACAAAGCTGGATCTGAACAGAGCTAGAAAATATGAATAATGAGCAGATGAATGATATTATGCCAAAGGGAAATCGCAAAGTGATAATTGCAAGGACCTACAGAAAAAGTCAATGTGACAAGTGGTAATCAGGTGTCCTTGGGGATGAAAAGCAAGACAATTAGAATGGAAAGACTTGTACTGAGGCAGCTGAAGAAAGAGCATATTTAAGGAGCTATTCAGAAGTTAGACTATTTCTCCAAAAAGTGTTTATGTATTTTATTCAGCGTTGGGCATTGCTAAGACAGAAGTGGAAATTGGAAGTTCTCTCCAGCACCTATGAAGAATGTGAAACAGAGAGAGGTGACCTTGCTTCACCAAGGGGAAGCTTCTTAGTAAAACAATTACCCACAGAGCTGGCCTTGCAATAGCTTCAGAAGCATTTTGTAGCATATTTTAGTTCCAATGGGGAGTTAGGTAATATTCAAAGGCTTTAGATCTATGCTGTAATAGCACACACACTTTGTTGAATGGCAGAATTATTCAAGGTTACACAAATGTAGGTAAGAATAACATCTATGAGACTGGTTTCTGGTCTTAAATTTCTTATCTTCTGTTTATTCTCCAATGATATCTTAATGTTCCCTCTACTCATTTTATGCAGAAGAGGCCTTAATTAGCAGTCCCTGGGCCTCAGAAGGACCGTTATTTTCCTGATGCTACTGGCCCAGGGCCGTGTAAAGGTAATCCTGCCCTACAGAAAGGAAATATCACACAGGCAGAGACTTCGATAACCTGGGCCGCAAACAACACAGGCTTCAACCAACAGCAATGCTGAGCAAAACCCTGCGAAAAGTGTCCTAGAAAAAGAGAAAAAAGAGCCCCAAGGAGCAGGCTAATGGATGGAGAAGATTCCACGTTTTTAAACGAAGTTTGCTTAAAGAGGAAATTATCGTAAATGTAGAAAGTGATACTTGTAAAAATAATGGTACTATTTGAAGTAACACGCCTTTCAAGTAAAGATAAAACCACATCAGGAACAACTCCTAGCGGGCATGAGTAGAATCACTAAAGGGATTTACACTAAAGGTCAATATTCAATTAACGTAATTGCGGAGATACTGACAGGGGGCCTGATTTATGGGCATTTGTGGGACTAAAATGCCCTGTTTTTAGAAACCAAAGCAGTTTTCTTAGCTGACATCATATGTTAAAAACTCGTCTGTCCCGACTGACCCGGACTGAGAGTGCCTGCGTGATGGGGAAGGCCTGGCCCCCACGTGCAATGTGTCATGGATTGTGCCCGCTGCCACGGGGCATTTTTAGCTTCAGATGTTTTATATTTGGTCTAGTGTGCACTTCAGATGCTCCCTAAGTGTGGCGAGGGCTTCAGTAATAACTGACAGATCTGAGCTGTTAAAAGGTAAACCAATAGGTCAGTAGTGGGATATGATTGTTGAAACTGTACCAACAGCTCTCTTGAGTCTACTCAACATTTAGTGAATCTCTCAAAGCATAAAAATAAGAGTTCTTATGTCTCCCCAAATACTTCTTAATGGCTACAACTTCTACCGCCTTAGAGTGTGCCTTGGTTCTCCTAATCTCTCAAAGTTTAAGAACAGGTTTGCCTCATTGGGAGTTGGGTGCCTGGTTGAAAAGGAGGTGAAGTGATTAAGTACAATAGACAACATGAAGGTGATAGCCAGAGGGAAAAGGGATGGGGCAGATGGAGGAGGGCAAAGGGGGGTGAACGGCGCTGGAAAGACTTTCCTTTGGGCCATGGGTACACAGTACAGTGTGTGGGATAAAGTTTTGTTGCATTGTACACTTGAAACCTGTATGTATGGTCTTATAAACCAATGTCACCCCAATAAACGCAATACAGAAATAATGCTTGATGTGATAGGCTTATCCAGAACACACTTGAGCCTTGACCCTAGAGATAGTGCTTTGTGAAGGTAGAAGAAATAGACCACATGGGATCAACTTTATTTTTATTGATTTTTTGAAATAAACACATGCCTACATATACACAAATATATATAATTAGTATCTCTTTTTATGAGTTCAGGTATCAGAAATTGATGATCAGGATCCTGGTGTGGGGATGAGGAAAGGAGCTAAGAGGCATGCTTTTAGCCTTTGGAGAGAGAAAATGGTAAGTATAATTTGTGTCGTGTGATAATGCAAAGTTAAGGTAAGAGTCTCAGGAAGTGTAAACCAAAGTTCTATAGCAGAGCTTTTAAAACACGTTTAGCTGTGAAACAGTTTACTCAAGCAATTTAGCAGAATCATATTTAAAGCAGATAAAATTGAGCTGCTTCAATGAACAGGGCTCTGCCTGTCCCAGAGCCCCACTCACTAGCTGACAGTTTGCAATCATTGTGTTTAAGATAATCACAAACATGGAACCTCTGTGGCTCCTAATTTTAAAAACAAGAGTGGAATCAAGGACTCATCTCTAGATCTCTAAATCTGATTTGTCAGTTTATTCTGTTGTATTGAGTACAGAATCTGGCAAATTTAGACAAATGTGGTTTTTAGCTGTGGCCAAATAAGGAAGTCTATAATGCTTATAAAACTGCCTTGTCCACTCACCAATGTCATGGGCACCTAATGTAGCAAATCCTCCTGCTCTAGCCCCCATTTCTAAGAATTTTTAAATATAATTAGGATGCATCTTCCCCCCATTTTTTTTACCTTCAAGGAGGTGTCAATAATAGGAGTGAGAAATATATAAATTACTGACAAAGCAAGCAAAGCCAGGTGCACACTAGATGTAGGTATAAGAACATTGCTTTGGGCCACAGCAGGAGAAACAATTGTCATGAGGAAGTCAATAGCATTGCCTTGGGGGCCAGTGGAACCAAACAGGAAACTGTACATCTTAAACCTCCACAAACTCCGGTGGCCTCGCCTGTGAAATGAGATAATGATTTCCTGCTGATGTGGCGACTGCAGAGATGAAATGCAATGATGTTCCTCTGTGCTTAGTCCACAGTGGCTGCTGATTAAGATAGTTTAGACCATGGAAGAGATGATAACAAGATTTAAGATTGCTGTCTGTGAGATATAATGGGAAATGCATATGGAACTACGAAGAAGACATACTTGTGCATATTTCAGGTAAACATAGGTATTTTTTCTATTCTGATTTATGCTTCCAGAGCCACATTCTTTCTCCATTCGTGCCTAAAATGTTCAGTGAGGTGGTGGGAGGGTGATTAGTAAAATCAAGCATGTCTAGATACATGGAAATTCTAATTCCAATTTGTTTCGCTCCCTGCTCTATGGTTTTCTTATTGGTGGCCTATTTCTTTTTCTTGGCCATGCATATTTAATTAATACCCTTTTACAGCCAAATTCACTTTATTTCTCCCGAGCCTGCAATTTTTCTTGGTCTACTAGCATTGCTCTTGCATGCGCAGACTTGAACAAATAGTATTAGTTTAATTTAGCTTATAATTATTGAATGATATTTATATAATAGGCGCTGTGGATGAATCCAGGGATACAAATATAAAATAAGATATAATTTTTGTCATCGACATATTAATGAGTGCACTTTTGATTTTTGTAAGATAGTCCTTCACTTTTTCCTGCCACATCAATTCTACAATAACTCACTCTTCCTTTCACTACTGATTTCTACAACTACACATTCAGCTCCAGCTCAGTATGCGTTGGGTGGTGAGTCCTCACTTGGGCTTTGTTGCTGGGACACCGAGGACATCAGTGATGTAGACGGTTGGGTTGGATGGAGACTCAGGTGCTGGAGGTGCTGCTACCTGGGAAATTGTCTTGCCTGTGGAGCTGCTCTGCAGAAATCATCGAAAAAAAAAAACAGTAATGGGGCCATCTGGTCCCAGTGCACAGGTGAGGGACATTCAAATGTTTTTACCTGAGGAGAAATCCCACTGGAAGCCTGCCCGTTGTTAACCCGTCTGTCCCAGCTCGCACAAATCCCTTATGTGCTTTACGTTTAGGAGGTCCCCTGTACATTGAGGGGCTTTAATCACTTCTCTATAGAACACAAATTCAGAAGAACTCATCAATAACCATTGGAGCTACCATCCATGTCATCTCTTTAGTGTCTCTGGAGGCCCTCCCATCACAGCTTGATAGCTCTGCAGGCCTTGGCGATGCTCTGGACAGAAAGAGGCAAAAGGAACAAGGCCAAGAGTGTTTTAACAACACAAAGAAGCTCACCAACCCACCAGCATCATGGAGATGAGGCCTGCAAGCAGGCTGGGGCTCGGTGAATCCCAGGAGCTTGGGAGGGAGCACATGATGATGGAAGCACAGCTGGAAAAGACAGCCAAAGATGAGTCAACTTCAGCCTCAGTACGACAAGTCCTTGCCCACCTTCGCCCTCTGTCCTGACATTTTTTAGTCTTCTTACATTTAATGAAAGAGATCTGTTTCATATTTAATGCTTTTTCAGAAATATGGGCATCTTAGACACTACCTCTCAATGTTGTAAAGACTGAGGTTAACAAATTAAAGGAGCTTAAGTCAAAGTATCCAATTTACTGCTTCTTGAAAATTGGGGAACTGAGTTTAGATACATCTAATTCGGGATTAAGTTTAAAGAAAACTTCTTTGAATTCTAACAAGGAATAAAAACAGAATGCATGTCTCACCCAAAGCTTTGAGTGATCAAACCTGTGGAAAATGTATGCTTGCATGTCCTCCATCAACGACCCTACAGATACCTGAATCCCCCTTAAAATCCAGGCACATTCATGCTTCTCCTCAGCTCCCTCAAATGCCTTCAGTCAGACAAGACTATGTCCTCCTCCCTCTAATCCTAGGAGTGTTTGTTTAACTGTGTCTCATGAGGAAGGGTGATTAGAAGGGTAGACTTGGGCATCAGACAGTATTATTCAAATTCTAGCTCTAACACTGCCTAGCTCAGTGGCCAGGGGGAGAAGACTCAGTTGCCTCAAGGACCACATCTTCATCACATGAAAACGGGACTAGTAATACATCATGTATCAGCCAGGCTGATATTCAGGCATTTTCACTGTTAACACATCGGCTCGCTCTGCGTGTGGGGCCCTGCCACTCTGCTTGCCCAAGACCCTTGATAGTTGCTACCTTGGCCCCTAAATGATGAATAGCCGGACCACTTAACCTTCGGATCAGTGGTCCTCTGCCTTTTGCATTGTGAGCTATTTTAAACATCACCCCTTCCTCTTTCCAACACGAAAAGCACGACTTCCATAGAACACAGCTCATTGTGTGGCAATAGGGAGATACTTGTGTCAAAACAAAATAGGATTTGTAATTTAGGATTGGTTTCTAAGTTGGTCCACTTTTCCCTTTGTGTTGTGACTTCCTTCGGTGATGTATTATGTTTCATCATCTCAGTGAGTAACACGGTGTATTGCACAGAGCACACCCTCCATAAGTGAGTACTAAATTAATAAAGGAAAATGATCCACTTCTCTTGTTGTATCTGGACCTTGCTGTTCTGTAAAAATGGATTACCTTTTTTGATTGACTATTTTCATCATATGAGAGACTTAGGGCCCTGCAATGGTTGCCTCGGTATCATTAGTGGAAGAGCGCTGTCTTATACATGGTAGAATCCCTGTGAGAAACCACATGTAAAATTGCAGCTGTCTTGCATAGGCTGTAACAAGTTACACGGTTGTTTTATTTTGCTTTAAGTAGTGTAGAATAAAGACTTTTATAGCAACCTGATTTATCTTCAGATGGGCCCTCTGAGACTGCGGTTAGCTTGATAACATCAAAGTATGTCAGGCTGTGGGCTCAGCCTTGCATAAACTCCAGCAGCCAGACATAATACAACTACTAGCCCACAGCCCACAAACCAGAGACGGAAATACCAACTACACTGCCAACATGGTGTATACAAAGTAGTGTATAATTAGCAAGCGATTTGGATAATTACTTCCAACCACTGCAATATGCTCTCCAGCAAATCTATATTGGAAGCCAACGTTCAGGAAGTTGTTGAAGAACCATGGACAGTGCTCTGAGAAAGGACAAGGAGTGGCACTCTTCAGTAGCATCAATCACAAGGGCCACTGGTGTGAAATCAAAGTTTTAACTTAGTTTTCTTCTAATCTCCTGTGGGGCCATCCCATCATCAAATCCTGCCCATCGCTGGTTGCCGGGTTTCAGAAGACAGCGTGAAATAGGAGTGTTGCTCACACTTCATAGCATAATTGCTGCCTCTATCAACTGAGCAATCCCTTCAATCCAATGCCAGAGCTAAATGATCTTTGTCACCTGGACCCCTGCTCTTTGTCTCTCTGTCATTGACTGACCCTCCTATGTTTTCTGTCTTTAATCATCACTCTGAATGTTCCTCATGTACCACCTCACTTATGTGTCCCTACTTCTTATTTTATGGATAGAGAATGTTTATTCCCATTTGTGGAAGGATCCATCGCTCCTATTTACTTTCCTTTTATTGATTTCTGGCCCAAGTTTCATAACTGGAGTATTTAGTACTGTACTGTTCTCTTCCAACTTTCCCAGCCAGAAACCAGAACTGAGCCTATATTTTATTGAAAAATTTCATGCTAGAATTATACAAATCATCCACCAAAGCACAATAACTATAATTATTCTGTAGTTAGAGAATTTTAACTGCAAAAACCATGAACATTTTTATTCATGATAGAAGAGAAAATCTCTCTGATGAACACATTACTTTTTTTTATTTGACCATTTTGAAAATCAAACACTATCTCAGCCTGGTGGTCAAGGCCAACATCAACATGGATACATCATGTTGATAGTATGTACCTCTGACACGGTGTGCTGTGAATGGTCCTTTGCCTCTGCCGTCTTCTTCCACAAAACCCATAACCACAGTGTAATCATAAAGGAAGTGTCAGCGGCATCCTAGTTGAGTGAATTCTACCGAAGATCTGACCAGCACTCCTAAAAAATATTGAGATCATTAACAACAGTGGAAATCTGAAGTGTCAGAGTCTAGAGGTGCTTCAAAAGATATGATGACTACATGGAAAGTGGAAACTGGAGGAGATGCTGGAACAGAAAAAGGACACAAAGCAGGGAAAAATTGAGAAAACCTAAAGATAGCAGAGACCATTACTGTAATAGTGTGACATATGGAGAAACTGGGTATGGGCTGTATGAGAACTGTCTGTACTATCTTAAAAAATGTTCTGCAAATATAAAATTAATATTAAGTAAGTGTATTCGATTATTGAAAACAAAGGGATGATGAATATGAGATTTAAGATAATCAGTTTCTCAGAGGGTGGCAGAGCGGTAAGACAAGACAATCATTATGAAGACACTGGCTTTTGTAATAGATGAATGAATCTTTTATGGATGAATAAATGTTATTGAAAATACCCAACCATATTAAAATGGCATTGACAAATAAATTATGATGTATCTGTGTAACCAAATACCACATAATCTTCAGAAATGGTTCTTTAAAAAAAATTATATCCCTTGAATAAAAACATGTAATTAAATTTTGTTAGGTATTATGTGACAACTTTTTAAAGGTACAATATCAAGATCTCACTTAATTCATTGCTAACAAGTCAAGTATGGAACTATGACAGCAACATGTAGAAACACTGATTTGTATCTGGATGGCAGAGCCCAGCTCATCATCATGTACCCTACCTGCAGTCTTTTTAAAAAACATATTTGTATTGACTTTGAAGAGAGGCAGGGAGAGGGGGAGAGAGAGAGAAACATCAATGATGAAGGAGAATCGTTGATCAGCTGCCTCCTGCACGCCCCCTACTGGGGATCGAGCCTGCAACCCGGGCATGTGCTCTAACCTGGAATTGAACCATGACCTCCTTGTTCATAGATCGACGTTCAACCACTGAGCCACGCCTGCTGAGCTGCAAACAGTCTTTCGAAAACCCAGTTCCTGAGTTCTGCTAGGAATAAGGCAGGAGTCACACTGTGAGGAAACTCTGCACACAGGGGGATGGGTCGCTGAGGGTCATGAGCAATGGAAAGAGGACCTCTGCAGAAGCTGGAGAAGGAATCCAGGGGAGCAGAGGTGATGTGTTCCTTAGGGAGGTGGGGTGGACATGGAGAAAAGCAGCATGAACATGTAACAAAGGAAAAGAGGCTGGGTATTTCAGGGAACATAGGAGGGACCCTCCATAGAGAGGCCAGAGAGCCCGTAAAGAATGTCACTTTCCTAGCTTGTCACTCTGTGTGCACTGGGGTGCCATCCAGAGGGAATGAAGGCAGGGGAGGGGAGTGTACTTCGGCTTTGTTTTATCTTGTTGGTAGGTGTTGAGGGGCTGTGGCAAAGGCGGAGCTCCACTTGGGGACATCCTATCTAATAAAAGAGTGATATGCAAATTTGACTGTACCTTCGCCATACCCATAGCCACAACCACCAACCAATCAGGATCAAGTTATGCAAATAAACTCTAACCAAGATGGCTGCCGCCACTGAGAGAAGGAGGAAAACTTGGGTTTTCCCAGCAACAGAGGAAGCCAAGCTTTCTGCCTGCCATTGCCTGCCTAGGCCTCCACTCAATGTTACAAAGTTTCAATTATAAAAGATACAGAAATGGTGGCAGCCACTGAGCTGGAGAGAACAGAGGCTTGGGTTTCCCTGGCAACAGAGGAAGCCAAACTTTCAGTCTGCCATTGCTGGCCTAGGCCTCCACTCTAGGCTACAATATTTCAAACAGAAATGGCTGCCACCCAGGAGTGAGAAGAAGGCTTGGCTCTGCTCCAGGCTACAAATTGTAGACATAGATTAATCCCAGATACCAGGGCCTTTGCTTGGGTAGGGGGGCATGGCCAGCCTGAAAACCTCCACAGGCCCCTCGCCCAGGCTGCCCCTCACCCCAAGGGAAACCCCACCCTGATCTGGGACACTCTTCAGGGCAAACCAGCTGGCCCCCACCCATGCACCAGGCCTCTCTCCTGTCTAATAAAAGAGTAATACACAGATTGACCATCACTCTAACCCACAAGAGGGCTGCCCCAATGTGGTCAAAGATCCTGCCCCCATGTGGACACAAGATGGCCACCACAAGATGGCCAGCAGGGGAGGGCCGTTGGGAGGTTCCAGGTCCTGCAAGGGAGGGGAGTTGGGAGGGACCAGGCCTGCAAGGGAGGGCAATTGGGGGTGATCAAGCCTGCAGGGGAGGGCAGTTAGGGGTGACCAGGCTGCAAAGGAGGGAAGTTGGGAGCAAACAGGCTGGCAGGGGAGCAGTTAGACATCAATCAGGCTGGCAGGCAGAAGCGGTTTTGGGACAATCAGGGAGGCAGGCAGGTGAGCAGTTTGGAGCCAGCAGTCTTGGATTGTGAGAAGGATGTCCAACTGCCTGGTAGGATCGGGCCTAAATGGACATTCAGACATCCCTCAAGGTGTCCCAGATTGGAGAGAGTGCAAGCTGGGCTAAGGGATATCACCTGTCCCCCATGCATGAATTTCGTGCACAGGGCCTCTAGTGATAATATAATTGAGTTATGGAACCTGTATTCTAGTTCAAGACCTGTCTCTAAGTTTCACCTTGACATTGGATCAGTAGCAATTTTCTATTTTAAACTACCTACAGGTTTTTCTCTTCTCTGCAAACCCTCTAGACTGTCCTTCAGAGATGTCGTTGGTTTTGTGCATGCCCAGATCTCTAGGTCTAGATGCCCAGCACATTGTAAACTCACAAAAAAATTCATGATGAATACATTATTTTCTACCCACCTCCTGCCACACATTCTAGGCTAGACAGCACCTGAACTCAAACTTTCCAAAGACTTGCCCTTGAATCCATCCTTTACTGTGTCAGTACAAAAAAATAGGTATTTTATCCATCTCAATCATGTCCCCTGGAAAGGCTGTGTTTCACCACCATGGAGATTTTGTAGACCAGTGGTTTCCAGAAACCTAAAGAAAAACAGGAGTTTAGCTCAGGTTTAATTTCATCAACACCGAAATCCAGCGTAGTTAGGGGTTGGCACTCATTCCCGGGCACAGAAAGAAGAGGGGGTGGAGACCAAAGGCTGTGGTTGAGGAACGTGAGTGCTGGTTGGTGCTTTGTCTTCCATTTGGCATGACCAGCCATGCACATCGAAACTAGGGGTAGTTACATGGTCTGCACATGTGCATTCAGTTACGTGCCCCGATCACATGATTTTCCTTGGCTAACATAGATCTCCATGGTTTCCACGCTCACCTTTATTCTACATTCAACTTGGTGTTCTCTTAGGGCAGCCCAAATCACCGTCTCCGCCATTAACCAGAACAGGCTGCTGCTTGATGGCGTTACTCTCAGGACTGCCAGAGAGGATCTCAGGCTAACTCTTTCCCCTGTTACCAAAATAACCAACAAACAAACAAACAAACAAAAAACCAGCAAAAAAGCTTTTCAAAAGAGGACAGAGCCTTGTGTTTTATAGAGCAGTGCTATAAAACATCATATGGGGTGGGGGCAGCGGGGAAGAGGTGGATGGGGTAAAGGGAGACTCATGTAATATGCTGAACAATAAAGAATAGTTTTAAAAAATCATATAAATGCAAACTCTATGGGAACCTTGAGAAGCTTTTTTTACACAATCCAAGGAAAAGGGGGCAGTGGCAAGGCCCAGCTTCTGCAAGAGGAAAGAAGCATCTTTTGCACGAGATAGCAACAGGTACCCATTTCCGATGTGGGGGCTGCTGGTGCTCCCTACGGAGGAGTGCTCATTGCTGGGCAGGCCACGAGTGAGCTGAGGAGAAGCAGGATGAACAAGGTCAGGCTGCCCTTCCTGCAAACAGTGGAAAGACCGGAATGTGCTGCTAATTCAAGTCCAGGATCAGTTCCCTCCCTGCCCTTCTCCTCATCATTTTCAACCTTTGATTCCTTGTTTCTTTCCTGGGTGCTGAGAGGCAGCAACCTGATCCTCCCCTCTCAGACTTTCCAACCCGGCTCTAAAATTAGCCCAGCCTTAATTAAATTGCAAATGTAATCATCAGGGTCTGATCAATAAAAGGAACGTGTTGAAATCAAGCAAAGTCCCTTTAAACCTGGACTAGAGCCCTACCGGGTTTGGCTCAGTGGATAGAGCATCAGCCTGCAGACTGAAGGGTCCCAGGTTCGATTCAGGTCAAGGGCCTGTACCCTAGTCGCAGGCACATCCCCAGTAGGAGGTGTGCAGGAGGCAGCTGATCGATGTTTCTCTCTCATCGATGTTTCTGACTCTCTATCCCTCTCCCTTCCTCTCTGTAAAAAATCTATAAAATATAGTTAAAAATAAGTGAACCTGGACTAGCCAACCTTGTCAAACTGCTCACCTGCCTGCCTCCCTGATTGTCCAGTGTGGCTCAGCGGCTGAGGGTCAGCCTATGAACCAGGAGGCCACAGCTCCATTTCCGGTCAGGGTACGTGCCTGGTTCTATTACCCCAGGTCTCCCCAATACATGTAACTTGCTGTATTGGGGGCCATGCAGGAGGCAGTGGATCCATGGTTCTCTCTCTCTCCCTCTCCCTTCCTCTCTGACACCAATAAAAATAGATATTGAAAAAAACAAAAACCTTGAACAGAGCCCGGGAAACGCACCTTGCCAATCGCTCTGAGGCCCGGGCACCCGTGTGCCTGGGCATGGGACACGTGCAGAGATCTCGCTGAGGTCCGGTCCTTTTCCAGCCCCACACAGAACTGCTCCCAGCGCTGCACAACCTCTGCCAGCTGAGAGGGAAACGTGCCCTCTGCCAACACGGCCAGCCCTGGGACCCCTGGAGCCCCACGTGTCCAAGGCCCAGGCCCAGCTGTGAGCAGGGAGCCAGGCTCCAGCCTGGGGTGGTCTCCTTCGCAGTGCGGATCCCAGGGGAGATGGAGGCACAGGTGATGGGGAAGGAACGAGGTTGTTGGCTGAAGTGAGTAATAAGAACAGCCGCCAGCGCCTTGCTTGAAACCCCGGGGAGAGGCAGGGAGAAGTCAGGTGGTCAATGCGCATCTCGTACCCACCACAAGTTGCACCTGGGACCCGTCTCATTTGGCTCCTTGGCTAAGCACAGACCGTGCTCACATGTTTTGAAGTGAAAAGGCACTTGTTACAAGGGTCTCTCGACCGGCACTTGGGTTGGGCAGTGCATCAGCTTATGGGTGGATGGAAATAGTAACGCTGGGCTCCCTGGAGTAGAAACCCAGGCAGCAGGAGGAATACCAATGATGTTTTGGGATGTTATTTTTTAAATTACATGTCCTGGGCTGGTCTTGGTTAATAGAATCATATAGGTTTCAAGTGTCCATTTCCCATAATATGAAATCTGCATGTGGCACTGTGTGCCCACCACCCAAACTCAAGCCATCTTCTGCCATCACATATGAGGCCCCTTCCCTTCCACCACCCGCTACCCCTTCCCCCTGGGAACTGCCACACCGTGCTGTGTGTCCATGAGTTTGTGTTTTCTGTCTCACCTGTGAGTGAAGTCTTGTGGCTACCAGCGTTTTCGGTCGGATTTATTTCACTCAACATGACCTCGAGGTCCAGCCGTGTCGCAAACAGCAGCATCTGGTGTTCCTTGTGGCTGTGACCGTTCTCGCTCTCTCTCACCTGCCAGAATAACAGTCCTTTTGCTGCCATGTCGCTTACTCCACTCTGGCCCAGCAAGAGACTCTCGGGCGATGGGAGGTAATTAATGTAATTAACAGGCACGCTGCACCATGCGCTTTGTAATCAGAGCAGTTCATGCTCGAACCTGAGTGCGCACGGGAGGAGTGGTTGTCATTTTGACAAGGTGTGCAAATGGCCCGTCTCATTCTCCATTTCTGTAGGGTTGTTGTTTGAATACAAGGGTGTAATCAGTATAACGCCCCAAGAATGCCTTAGCGTATGGCACACGTATCAACATTAGTAGATATTGTGGAGAGCCCTGTCGCCTCCACCATTTATGGCATCCTGCAGTGAATGGGTAAGCACGGGCACACAGCATCGACAAATCTCTTTTCATTTCTTTTCTCTCTCTTCCTAAATGAACTCCGCCATAGGCACGCTGGAATATGTGTCACGTGCTCCTGGATAAAGGATTCAATGAGGAATCGAAAAGATAAATACTCTCACATCAAAAGAGATGCAGGTGTGCGGACTGAGCTAGAGGAATGTGCCTTCATTGTGCGAACTCAGACCCAGGTGCTGGCAGAGGCTGCTGGGAAAACACCGCCTTCTCCCCAGCTCGCAGCTGCACACGGACCCTCTCCAAACTCACAGCCCCAAAGAGGCTCAGGCTAAGACCAGGCCCCATGGGAATGCCTGCTCTGTAAATCATGTACGCTACGACAGGAGGACCCTTTCTTTACAGTCATATTTTTACTCACCTGGTCGTCACAACCTAAGAAACTATTTCATTCTCTTTAATGGGATTAGCCACCTCGGCCTTTATTACCAACCAGGACGTAATTACCCCGCTTCCACTTAATTTATAGGCCTCATTAACACCCTTGCCTCTTCGCTGCGGTTACAAATCTCCCAGGAATTGAGAACTCTCCTGGCAGCAGGAGATTTGTTGTGATTGACTGTTCACCCTGGCAGTCCCCAGATCAAACTGCTGTATTGTTGCGGATCCCACGGAGGGAGCAGAATTTGGGGGAAACTGTAGGGTTCTGGTTAAGTGCACTCACTCCTCCCACCCTCTGACACGGAGCCTGTTGCTACTGAACAAAAGCCAGAAGGGATCCCAGGAGGGCAAGGCCTGTGGCAGTCACCAGCCCGAGAATGTCATTGCTGCCACGGGAGAGCAACTGTATCCAGTTATTGGAAATGAAAAGCGGGGGCGAGTCTTGAATGTTCCAGCTGGTATTCACTTTCCTCCTCCCTGGGGACTCCTTCCACCTGTGGTCGGCCAGTTATGGGGAACAAGACTGGCATTGCTAGTGTTCGTTCTTTTTCTGACCAAAGATCACATCTCCAAAGCTTCCCAGACACGGTGCTGATTTGCTGTAATGAGCCCTCACCAGAGATCAACTACCTAGGTATCACCACACTTGCCCTTAAGGCCCAGGAGAAAGAATTGTGCCTTCTGGAGCTCATGGTATCACTAATGATGACTGTTTGCAGCCACCACTCTGGGCACATGATTATAGTAAGTCTTACATCATGTTCACAATGGGTTTACCATGTGAGCACTGACGGCGATGATGGAAGAAATAATTTTTTCCAATGTGAAATAAGGACTTAGTGCTCAAATCAGGATATTTGCTAAAGACAGAGAGGTATGGAGGAGCTCTTAAGATTTGGTGAGAGCAACGGTAGCAGCATTTGGAGAACACTCAAGAACACATTACCCCGTGGACATGGACAATAGTTTGGGGAAAGCCAAGGGACGGGGAGGTGAGAGTGACAAATGGAGGAAAAAACGGCCATCCATAATCATGTCATCATTTTAAAAATTTAATGAACAAACAAGCATCTTAAACATACACATTGTATCACTGTCAGGCTCTAGAGATTTCTTCAGAAAAAAGGTTTATGCAAAGATTTAGGGTTAGTAAGCCCTAAAGTGGTTCAGATTTTCCCTCACCTAGTATTTTTGCTTGTTTCTCAGCGGATAACAGCAGGCCCCCTCACAGCGCTCCACAGACCACCAGGCCTGCCTGGCTCATCCTGGCCCCAAAGGCTTGAAGGTTGGAGCAGGTGCACTCAGCAACCATATCCCCGAAACTGAAGAGAGAGAGAGAGAGAGAGAGAGAGAGAGAGAGAGAGAGAGAGAGAGAGAGAGAAAAGGAACCAAAGTTTCCGGAACTCAAGTAACAGGTGCCGCTGTTTCCTAGTCAGAACCCTTTAAAAAGGGAGAGGCCCATCAGTAAGGACATCCTGTGCCTACAGCAAATTTGGATGGGCAGTGGACTCACCACTCCCACTCTGCTGGGTGGCAATCGCTGTGTTCCCTCCTGCCTTCCTGCACGTCCCTGACCTGAGGTATGTTAGTTCCCAGGATATCAGGCAGACTCTCTGAAATAGAGAGAATATGCAGGGCCTCTCAGCTTCTTTAACTTTGCTTCACATCTTTATCAGGGAGACAAACTGGGGTTTTCTCTGCTTCTCATGAGGTGGCCTCGTGCCTACAAATGCTTTCTCTGCAGAAGAACCTATTGCCTCCCCGTATGTGGCCACGTGCCTGGCAAGGGCTCCACCACCTTGGCCCTGTGAAGGTTTTTCCTGGAACTCATTGTAACCCAGTACAGCTTTTTTGTGGGGGGGGCGGGGGGGGGGAGTCAGGGGCTCTGTTTGACATGTACATTGTCCTTGACTTTATAAATCAAGAGAAAGAGTTGGAGACATTTAGTTAATGGATTTTTATGAGTTGTTAGATGCCCAAAGTTCAGAGAGAAGGAGAGAGAAAAAAAAAGATTCTTGCTTTTGTAATCCCTTCATTTTCATACCAGAGAGCAGCAGCATGACTCATTGTGGGCAAAGGGTTAATGGGGTGTTGCTGATGGAGAGAGAAGGACTCTCCACCCACCAGGACGGGGGAGGGGTCTGCTCCCGACACTCCTAGAAGCTTTGTACCTGGTTTCCAAGGCTGTTCACAAATCATCATAAAAGAGGAATGATCTCAGAAGCACTTTTCCAATAAATCTCCAACACGTCTTTCACTGTGAACACAGAAATGCGCATTTTCTGACTGGGAGACCACAGCCTGACTAAGTCCAAATGGAGTACAGTGCATTCACTCAGGGGGAAAGGATAATGCGGTGGGACATAATGCAATGAGACCTACTGGGATTCACTCAGCGTCGGCTCCCCAAACACATGTGCTTTACAGAATAGCTGACTGTTGGCACTGGTTTTTCTTGCACCTATTATTTTAAGCGATTAAACCAATTCGGGGAAAAATAATGTTTACACACTCCGGGTAATGTGATGTGCTTGTTTCTACCTAAACCTGGTCTTCCTATGCCTTTGATTCATGAGAAAGTTCAACTTGATAGTAGCAAAATACTTCCAAACTAACCAGGGATATAAGTTCTAACTTGTGTTTGACTGGATTTCATCGTAGGTATAGAGCTGGAAATGCGTGGTCTCCTCCCTCCGCCCTGTGTGGTGTAGGCAGGGAAGCGGTTGCTAAGCAGCCATTCTCCTGTTTGCAGAGGAAAGAAAGAATTTCTGTATCTACAGGTGTCTTCCACACTGCCTGGTGTTCTGCGTTCTCACCTGCCTTACAGGGTGGGAGGGTACAGGTGTGGTGCATGCCTGCCTTCTGGTGAGGGTCCTGCTGCTGTGCAAAGGGTCAAGGCAAGTGGGCATTCCTGAAACAGATGGTTATTGAATTAGCCGTTTCCTGGAGAAGCCAGCCTGGTTATACCTAAGAGGCTTAAGTGCTGCATTACGAATGTTTTAATTGAATTCCATTTTATCAAAGCCATGCATGTGCAATAGCTTACCAAGTTAAATGGTAAACGAAGTGGATTATAACCAAAAGTTCTCTGCTGCACCACCCACCCCCGTGTCGTGTTCCCCAAAAGCAGCCACTTTATTTATCATTTTTTTAGTTGTTCGGTATCCATCACCCTAATTAATGGGAGTGAACTGAGTTCATTGGATCCATTAATTTTAGATTTTGTTGCCTAACACCCTGGGAAGAAGGGGACTTGTGCTTTTACATGGCCAACATTTTTATTGGCCTCCCTCATCCTCTTACTATAATTGTATTGATATGTGGGGTAAAAGCAATGTTCAGTGTTTCTGTTATTAAAAATTACCAATGTTCCATGATAGGGTCACAGTTACTTTTATTTTTTCAATTTGTATTGAAGTTAATTATGCGTTGCTTATTTTTGTTGTTGTTTGGATTTGCTTAGGTTTCTTATACATATTCTATATCTTCCAGCATCTTCTATTATCCTGTCAGTTACTGTTCAAAAATTGATAAATTTTAGGAAGCTGTGAATTCTGAATTTTCTTTAGGGGTCTTACTCCTGAGACCCATCCTCTCCATATTCTGGGTTTGCTCCCCACCTCTCTACCTTTCAATTCCCTTTACTGTCACCTTAAGTCACATACTTCATTTCCTGTGTGTCAAGTTTTCTCCGTTCTTGGTTTGCTCCATTGTTTGGGTGGAGCTGACCCTCAAATAGTTTCCTCAAGTTTAAAAAGGTTGTTCACGGACAGACGTTGTGGTGAAGGTGACAACTCTCTTCCTGTCTCTGGACCTAACTGCTGGGAACTAGACTGCGTTCCATGCCAACCTCCCACCCCCTTTGCCTGCCTGTTGCACAGCTGTCTCCTTAGGCTCCTTCTTCGGGATCTTCCCAGACATTCCCTTGGTTTATCTACCGTGCAGAGTCTCCCATTTTCCACGTAGCATGATGTTCTCTTTGCTGGTACAAAGAGGGGAAAACATCTCAAGGAGCTCTCTAAAGGAGGAAACAAGGGTGGGGCATTTTTAGAGACCTTCCATGTCGGAAAATACCCTGATGCTATGCTCAACCAGGACAGAGTTTGACTGGGTGTCTAAGTTGGAAATCATTTCTGTCTAGACTTGAAGACATGGCTCCATGGACGTCCGGCTTCCAAGGTTGCTTTTAGAAGTTCCTGAGCCTTTTACTGATTTGATCTTTCTCACTAGAACTTTTTAATATCTTCTTTTTAAGAAGATGTTGCCAGGCAATATCATTGTGTCTATTGTGACTCATCAAGGAGATTTGGGACACTTTTTTTTTTAATTTTAAATTTATCTTTATTGTTGAAAGTATTACAGATGCTCCTTTTCTTCCCCCCGTTGACCTCTTTAGCCCACACCCACCCCCCAGACCTTCACCCCACCATTGTACAATGTGTCTGATTTCTTAAATTTTGCTAGTCGTTGTCAATCTCTAAAGATTTAGCTGGTTAATGTGGATATAGGCATTTATATTGTTTTGTTGCTAGATGTATGTGAAGAGAAGCCAGGTCCAAAAATAGTGAGTCTTGGAAAATGGGAACGTAAACCAAAAGTTATTCTGAGACCTTCAATGAGCTCCATAAGCTCCCTAATCCTTTCTCCTTCAGGGAATTTTACCTGTGCCCCACTCTGTGCTAGTTTCCCCATCTGCATTTTTTCTCTCACATGTGATGCTATGACTTGAGAATGGCATGATTGTTTTTCCATAGTTTGCAGTATTTCTGTGCCCTTTATTTGAATGGGATCAGGAGGTTGTCATTAATTGCCTGCAGACCTATTCTAACATGAGGTCACAGCTGTCACCTTCCTTTCCTCACCGTTTTTGCTGGGTTACACAACTGTTGGTGTATTCTTCTGTTTATTTATTTTCAAGTATATTGTTATGTTTTAATTTTTTAAAATATTATTGTATTGAGTTTTCACAGAGAGGAAAGGAGAGGGACAGAAAGTCAGAAACGTCGATGAGAGAGAAACATCAATCCTCTGCCTCCTGCACACCCCCTACTGGAGATGTGTCCACAACCAAGGTACATGCCCATGACCAGAATCGAACCCAGGACCTTTCAGTCCATAGGCTGATGCTCTATCCACTGAGCCAAACTGGTTTTGGCTATGTTTTAATTTTGACAGTACAATTCACATTGTAATTTCTTCTCTTATCTATGCATTATTAAAAGTGTGTGTGTGTGTGTGTGTGTGTGTGTGTGTGTGTGTGTGTGTGTGTTTCTCTCTCTATGGAGACTTTTTTATTAATCCCTTCTTTAATGGACTTCATAATCACCTTCTTAATTGTCCGTGGGGTGTGTGTGTGTATGTGTGTGTGTGTGTGTGTGTGTGTGTGTGTGTGTGTATGTGTGTGTGTTTTCATTAGGCTCTTAACCTTCACAGTAAATAGTATCTGGCATTTAGATGGTATTCAATAAAGTTTTGTTTATTGAACAAAAAACAGCTATGTTTGTCTCCAATTATGATTAGGAAAAAAGACTACTGTAATCAAATGAACGTTTCCTTCTCCCTGGATATTTAGAGTCTAGGTTTTAGAAGACGAGAGAAAATACTGCATTTGGGATTCAGAAAACAAATGTATAACCTGTTCAATAGGTTTTCAGGTCTGGGGTGCCTTTGCTTTGCATTAATGGGAGTAATTTTCAAATCGGCTCTTCCCCTTCTTGCTCTACTGAGCATGCCTGCTTGAGGAAAATGGTTGTTTTCTGTCTGATTTTTGGTCCTTTAGGTTTTTTTTCCCTGCCAAGGAGATTTGGGACACATAAATCATTAATATGTGTTTTTATATATTCTGCTGGTCAATGAGGAGATTTTAAGGAAACATAAATCCATTTTGTGGGTATTTGTGGGATGCACTTTCGGAGTGTAGGATTCTATGCCAGTCCTAAGGATGCCCTTCAAACAAGGGCACACGGGAGCCTGTTATCTGGAAATGCACAAGGTCTTTTTTACTGGCTACTTTTAGTAGAATATCATAAGAGCATCATCTAGAGTCATAACTCTTCCCATTTCACTGTCATAAGACTTGGTATTTTCCAAGCCAGGGAAGGATTAAAAGATGTGTCATCTGCCCATCACTGACATCAACTACGGAACAGAATAAGGATGACAGGAAAACTTTGAGGTCATTTTGCTCAGAAATAGCAGAAAGTGAAACTTGAGCTTCATCTATGAAAAAAATCCAACAAAACCTAAGTTCCTCTGTGAATGAGTGACAGACATCTGCTTACCCTACCTGCGGTACCGGTTCACTTGGTCTTCATATTCATCAATACAGAAATGAAATGTCTCCATGTATCACCACCACCCTGCGTGAAGGTAAAATAAAATCATTTCCTTTAAAATGTATAAAATCGGAGTTTTCACTGCGTTGACGTCTCAGAACCACGTGGTGGGTTCATTGGACTTCAATGTACTAACCACTCGACGTACATGGAGAAATATTCCTCGTAAGGTGAAAACTGTGCAGGATAAAAGACTGAGCCATTGCAGTAGCTTCGAAGAAGAATTTGATTTTGCAGAAACAAGATTCTAGCTCTAATGGTTGTGACGGGGCTCTTGTGCATAGGATGGTGCCCACCTGCTTTTCTGTTTGCTTCAAGGGGGTCACCTGTAAGTGACCGGACAGCAGTGCGTAGCTGCCAGTGCCGCTAAAAATAAACCACATGCTTTCACAGTCTTATTATCGACTCAATACCAATGCACCTTTCACTCAACAAATCCATCTGCATGGTTACCATGGCAACTTTTCCTGCATGAACCCTCACTTCTCTCTCTCTCTTTCAATTAAGCGATGTTACTTCATAGAACGAACGAGATTTTAACACAAATAAGGCAATTGGACAGATGTATTACAAGATCTAAAAAATACAGTTTGATACGTCGGCTTGCTCTGTCAGACTTCACTGTTCTGGTATGTGCCCGGTGTTTGCTGGCAGTAGCTGTGCGCTCAGAAACACACAGGGACCGCCCCGGAGCACATTTCCATGGGCAAATCATTTCCTTCTTGTAATCGTTGAATGTGGCTTTCTTGTGCAAACTCTTCTTTATATGAATCTCTGCTCAGATCTTAGTTGAAAAAAACGTCGTCTATTAATATGCAACTCACTCCAACTCCAAGAGAGCAAAACTGTTTAAAAAAATAATAATAATAACGAAATCGGCAAGCATAAATTAGCATGGTTAAAAAATGGAATGTTTTTTTGTTTTTGTGTTTACGATCTATACTTTGGGTGAACCGTGGCAATGTTCCCCTTCCATCAGAATGTCTAACACATCGCTAAAATCTATTCCTGTCAATGGCTTAGAAAAGCAAGAAATGAGCAGTAGGCCGGGACTCTGGTGACCGCCGTGAGACTCCTGGCCCCACTCCATCCTCTGTGGTTTGAGGGGGACACGTACCGGCCCCAGCACTCAGACCTCTCACCTTTACCAC
>CM050521.1:85088559-85128559 GCA_027563665.1 Antrozous pallidus
TCCTTGTCTTTCATGGCTTTGGGGGACTTGTTTAAGAAGGCTTTCCTTACCCCGAGGTGATAAAGGTATGTTGGATTTTCTAAAGCTTTATTGTGCCTATAATCTCATTTTTAAATAGGGAATGGTGGGGGGGAGATTCGAGATTCATTCTTCTCATTCATGATTATCTGTATTTCTTATCACCTTTTAAAAAAATTTCTTTAGTAATTAAGGTATTACATAAGTGTCCTTATTCTCCCATTACCCCCCACCACCAGTTCATGCCCCCACCCCCCTGTTGTCTGTGTCCATTGATTAGGCTTCTATGCGTGCATACAAACCCTTTGGTTGGTCTCTCTCCTTACCCCCACCATGCCCTGCCTTCCCTGAGGTCTGACGTTCTGATTGATGTTTCTCTGCCTCTGGATCTACTTTTGTTCATCAGTTTATGTTTTTCATTATATTCCACAAATGGGTGAGATCATTCTTATCATCTTTTTAACTACGTCTTACATTAAAAAAAAATTAAATAAAAAAAAACTTTTTTGAGATCATCAGCACATGCTAAAAATATAGCTTCTCTTTGTTCCTCATTTCCTAACTCACAGGGTTGTTTCAAGCTGGACATTGAGAAAACCTCCCAATTTTTGACACTTATCCCAACTGGAACTCAGCACATTGTTTTTATTTTTGAAAGCCAGACGCTGTCTTCTTCAAGGGAGAGGCGTGGCCAAGCCTTCCCTCCGGGCCACTTTTCATTTCTTCTCTTAATTCTGTCCCTTCCATTTCAAAAGCGTCTCTTTGTTATACTTCTCCTTTCACTTACCAAACTGATCTCCACAATTTTAAGTAGAGGAATAGAACGGTGTGATTTCTGAACAATGGATTTCAAGTGGCTGTCCTCACTTGGGGATATTTCTCCGGGGAATGGCCCCTCCGCCACTGTCAGGCAGCCAGGTTCTGTGGAGATTATTGAACGACAAGGAAATTGGCCAGTGCTTCAATAGCAGGCAGTCTTTAGGAGCTGTGCCTTGTCCTGAACAGACAAATTATGTTCCCTTTCTGAGTCTCTTCACTGGGAAACATGAAAAGATGTTGCCAGTGAGTAGTTGGACCAAAGTGAGTGAACCATATTGAAAGCTGCCACCTTGCAAGCTGAGTCCACATAGGAGATTCCGTTAAGACCCAGAAGCAGACCTGGATGGGTGGCTTCTTTGATTTATTCCTTCTGTTTGGCTTTGGGAAGAAAAAAAAAGGTTGTGAATTGTAGTGCTACTCATTTTATATATATATATATATATATATATATATATATATATATATATATATAGTTTTTTTTATTGTTTAAAGTATTACAAATAGTAGTACATATGTCTCCTTTTTTCTTCCATTGACCTCCCCCCGGCCTCCTCTACCCCCCAGCACAGGCCCTCACCTGCCACCCCCACCCCCAGTGTCTTGTACCCATTGGTTATGCCCATGTGCATGCGTACAAGTCCTTGGGTTGATCTCTTACAACCCCTGCCCCCCACCCTCCCCTGCCTTCCCACTGTAGTTTGACAGTGTGTTTCAATGCTTCTTTGCCTCTTTATCTATTTTCCCCCTGTATCTTTTCCTTAAAAAAATCTTGCATCTACATACTAGAAATAAACATGTAATTCTTACATGTGTTCTCTCTTTCCATCACTCCCTTCCTCTCCCCCTTCTCTCACTGTATTTATTCCAATTACTGTTCCCTCTGTCTTTTCCCACAGACCTGGGCTGGTGATGTTCCAGAACAGTCAACAGCCCAGCGGACAAGGTTTCACTAGTGTTCTTCGTACTGCCTGCCCAGGCCTTTGTGAACCATCCAGTTACCATCACTAATCACCCACTTTGGATATGCCATCTGTTTCCTGGTGGGACCCGGACCTATGTAAAAGAGGTGGGGGGCAGTGGAGGGAGAAGACGATGAAATAAATAGACCATGGAAGTCAGTGGCGGCCATGATGTGAAGTGATATAACCAAGACGGAGAGCAGCTGGCCCTGACAGATTACGTGGTCTGGCTCCAGGGAACACATATCCTTCTTAAAATTGAAATATTGTTGACATACAAGTCCTATTAGTACTTCTCTTTAGAAAGAACAGTGTATGTATGTTATGTGGCTAATGACTGGTGCCATCAAGCATAAAAATAAAAGCAACTGACTGACTTGGCTGACAGTTATAAAAAATATTTGTATACATTTTTGTGTTAATTTTTTAAGATCGATCACCTAAGTCACTTGAGACTTTCCACCCTGTGACAATTGACCTTATCATCCACTTCAGATTTAATGCTATTTCCCAACTCGTGAGGAAACTTTCCAAGGCATCGAGTTCTTTTCTAACCACCTCTAACCTAGGACTACCTGTGAAGGACAAAACAAGACGAGAGCTTGTACCCAGAGCTGGTCCCCTCACGAACAATGGACTTCGCTTTTCAGATACAGCACACATATTTGCTTGACTCTCGGAGGCTGTTTTGTGCTAACAGCAGTTGTTATTTAATTTAAAAATATGTTCCACATGAAACATAAAGTGATTCAGTCCAACAATAGCTTCGGTGGACACATGCTATAAAGCATGGTTGATGGCATGCAGTCATCTCTCTGTGCTATAAAATAGGCTTTATAGCATTATTATCTCTCACCAGCATCCAATTTTTTTTTTGCAAGAAAGAAAAATGATGGTCAAACTGAAGAGAAGCTAACATTTTTTTTTCAAATGTACAATTCTATTTATTTCTATTATTCCAGCTTTGGAATGCGTCTTCTACATATTGAAGTAATGAGTTTGTCTGCATACATTTTTGCCATAGTGGTTTCAATCAGTTTGCTCTGTAAATTATGTTATCTCTGGCATAAGAACATCCTACTCATGTTGTTCTTATCTTGCGCCCTGACCTCAGCTCCAGCAGCATCTCTACATGATCTCTTTATGTCTCATTGATTTTGGGTATCATTTTTTATTCCGCTAACGGACCTCTTTTTTATTTATATTATTTCACTGGGATAGCAAGATTATGTGGAAATAACCATAACCTATTTCTCTTGGGCTCTTAACTAAAAATAAATGATAATGACTTTAAAAAGCAATAATAAATAGAATTTATTTTAAATTTTATTTTGTCTTCTCTCTAGCTAACTTTGAAATCATGTCTAGAAAGAAAAAAAATCTTGTGACCTCCTATATCAATCTATACTTGAGTATTGGCTAGTTTGGATGGGTATTTTATTAGTGTGAGCCAGATTTGTGATAATAATAAAGAGCTAGATAATATAATTTTCTTCCCTGAAGAACAATGTGTTCAAGATAATAGGTTGGCCATACTAAACTAAATACCTGAAACAATCACATTAGTTTTTTTAATAGAAATATTTATATCTATCAACTATCATCTATTACCTATCTGTCTATCATCTATCTGTCTTTATTAGCTCTGCTTTTTAAAATTCAAAACTCAACACACAGTTCAGTGTTTACAATTATACCAACACTTTTCAACTTAATGAGTGAATGAATTAACGAGGAAAATATTTAGTATGTAATACTTAGTTGTTATGAGAATTACCACAAAAATTCCATGAGATGACATTTAGCTAGATATAACTTCTATATCTCGATGGAGATCAATATGGAGATCTAAATAAATCGAAGATTTTAAGTAAATATGAATATTCAAATTGCTGGATATGAGACTTGATGAGATGAAATTTGAGAAAGTCTAATAAGGTCAGCAAATTGGAAGAGGTCTAGAACACAAGGAAAAGCCATCAGGAATTCAAGATGTGTGTGTGTATGTGTGTGTGTGTGTGTATGAGTGTGGTTTTTTTGTAGATGAGTATGTGTATAAAAGAGTTAAAACATTAAATTCTCTAAGACAATAAGACACATTAACAACTGAAAAAGTAACACTCTGAGAGTTACATACAAATAAGGACAAACATAGTCAACAAAAAGTTGAAATACCGAAGGAAATGCCTTTAGGGAGAGCAATAGGGCTAGGAAAGAAGAGACAGGAAAAGAACAGCTTTTGTGACAATGCAGCTAGTGTAATTTGACCTTTTTGATTTGCTTATTAAGTTAAATATCATATTTGTTTTATATTTTTATTTTAAAGCAAATTAGGAGCTAAATAAATTAAGGACACCTGATTTATAACTAAAACTCTTTAATCCTTCTTAATAAAAACTTTAGTTAAAACTTAAATTTTAGTTAAAACTTAAATTTTAGTTAAAGCAGCTTCAGTGGTATTTCCCCCACCCCAGTCATGTCATTTTCAAGAGCAAAAAAACGGTGAAACAATTCTTTAAGACTTTCTAGAAATGTGAATCCAAATACCTAAGTATGCTACATGGCATGTCATTGGAATGAGGAAGCTTATTTTTCATCATAAGACTTTTGGTTGTGGTTCTGAGACATGAACTTGCTCCCCATGAGTAACTATTAACTGTTAAATTCTGGATGGCACCGTCCATGGAAAGAAAATGTGGCTGCTGTAAATAGAACAATTCTGTGATTTTCATTTATCCTATGAGCAGCTTATCCTCTGTGATCAACTGCTTATGGAAAAGACCAGGCTACGAGTTTCATTTAAAATAAATGACACCTTACCACATGGCTCTCCTTCCTAATAATCCAACAGCAAGACAGAGAACTCATTAGTGTTGAGAGAAAAGTCCTGAAAAGGAGAATAAACAGAGAAAAGATGAGCAAACCAAATGGTCTCAAGTCAAATGAATAACAATATTCTAAACTCTCATGCTTTAATGTTCTCCATATTCTCGTATCTTTCCCACAAAGGCTTAAAGCCAGAGGAAGGGGCAAAAAGGGAGCAAAATGAAAACGGTTGTTCAATAAAGATAGAGATCATTTTATACATAGTGCAGATTATTTTTGTTTCTTAAACATTTAGAAAATTCATTTGAAGAGTTTTGTGTGTGTGTTTTTCTTTCTGATGCTTCATCACCATTTGTTGAACTGAACTAGGTGCCTCCATTCTAGGATAAATTCCTAACACATATTACATATGAATATCAGTAATTAGATTATGTGGACATGAGATAGTTTAATATTCTATTTGATAGGTTAATTAGATGCAATAATTTTAATGTTTTTAATTTATAACTTTAAAATACTTTATATTTTCAGTATTGCCTTCTCAATGCCAATTAATTATAATTAACCATATCCAAACAGAGTATTTTTGCAGTTGCTATATCAATGAAATTCTCCTTACAAAATTGCATAACTGTTACCATGCTTATTTTCTATATTTTGATTTAGCTTGATCAAATGCCTTTTCTAAATCACAAATCAGTGCCTTTTTTTTGATAGGCTGTGTGTATAATTCTAGTCTACTAAGAAAACCCCTCCCCACCCCACCTCCACACACACTACAACAACAACAACAAAAGAGTATAAATCAAATGAAAGAAAAGTCTCCATTATAATGAAATTGGTGGTAGTTAGAAGAGCATATGTGGTCCTATTGTGCTCGCAGCCTCCTGGAGTCTGCATAGAGTTTTACAAAGGAGAAGGAGGGAGGCTTCTTTAGATGGGCAAACAAATGAGAATCAGGAAACTCACAGAGTTCACAAACACATGAGTTTTGTTGAGAATATGATTAGACTTAGATGGGTTAGAGAAAATGATTACCACTGGCTATAAATATGACTGGAAAAAAAGTGCTATTATGAAAGACCCCCCCAAAATGGCTCTTAGGGACAAATTGTGTCCATCCTTGGACTGCATTTTGCAAGGTGGACGACTCTACTTAGCCTCCACTTATCCCACCTGGCCAGCAAACAAATATTTGTTGGATCTCTCTCTCTTTTTGTTACATATTGATGTTGTTTCCACTAGACCTTTCTTACCATCTGTGCAATGCAGGTCACAGCTTCTTCTATTTGGGTGTGAACTTTTGGATCCTGGCAAGTGATAACCTGCGCCCCCTTCAGGGATGCCTTTAGCATTCATAGGAATGATTTATTCTCTGCCTGGAAAGTTACCTCAGGGCGTTTCCATAAAGAAGCTTGTTGGACTCGACCATGGTGGCTCAGGGGTTGAGCATCGACCTAGGTTCATATCCTGGTCAGAGCACATGCTGGGGTTCAGGGCTGATCCCCAGTGCGGGGCGTGCAGGAGACAGCCAATGAATGATTCTCTCATCATTTGTGTCTCTCTCCCTCTCTCTTCCTTTCTCTGAAGTCAATTTTAAAAAAGAGAAAGGTGGGTTGGATTATGTCACTATCGGAATGGACATACTCATGGGGATCCTATCTGTTCACGGTCTGACAACTCTCTTTTTGAGTCAGTGTTGGGCCCACAGGATAGGAACTAGCAGATGGCCAGAAAGCCAAGTTCAGACAATGTGGTCAGAAGGAAAGCCAGATAAGCTGACCTCTGGAAGGTCACCCCTTCCAGGTCCTTCTAAGAACAAGAAAGTGGCGGGCATTGTCCCTCACAGGTGGCGAGCCCACTGCTCCACACGCTCTGCTGACCGTCCTGGGTGGCGGTGATGAGCAGACCACCCCCTTGCCACCCAGGTTGACAGCGGGGAGTCACCTGACTCTGCCAGGGAAACATCTGTCCCTTCCCTTACACAAGGAGCGAACAGAGATTTCTCAGTCTTCCGTAGCTCCCTGTCCTTGTCACTTCCTGTCCTGTTTGTTTGCCATTGCACAGACTATTCTTCCTTCAAACTATTTTTTAATGATTACTTATATCTGATGTTTTAAAACAATTATTTATTTTTATTTAGTTTAACTTTTTTACTTCCATTTGCATTCTCCTTGCCGATTTCTCGGTATTATAAAAGGGGAATTACATTATTTAGATCCTGGCAAGGGCATGAACATAAATCAGTTATGTAATTTCAATGAAGATGCAACATATTGGACCACCAGCTTTCTTTGTTAAAAAAAAGTTTGACATAGAAGTTTTCCAAATTCCCACCTGTCTTAGAAATTACAAGAATTGAATATGATATACAGTCAACATAACCGGAAACTGATTTTGAATTTGTAGAGTATAATAGCATTATTTTAGTCAATTTATCCCAGGACACAGTAATTATACTATTGTAGATTTTTCAATTCTTGGTTACAAAAACGCAAAGTGAGATGCATGCAAATCAATAGAACTTTAAAAAAAAAAACATGACGGAAATTAAGATTTACTTTTAAACATGTTACCAGGAGTTAAAATAAATATGAGAACACATTATTTGAGAGGAAGGAAATGTTCACCACAAAATCTCTTTTTCTTTATTTAATCTCTGATTCTTCAAAGAATAGCTGGTAGGCCATCGTCTTTCTGAGCATGAATACAGGTGATATTACTGTGGCAGCATCGGTTCAGAGAGAGGAATGTGTAATGAATTGGCTCTTTATGTGGCTGTTATTTATTTCATGCCAAGTTCTGGGCAGAGACAGAAGGCGTAAGCTCATAGAATGGCCCTAAACTTGAAAAGAAATCGATTATATCATATGCCTAAAAGGGAGATGAAGCTATGTGTACACAGTGGTCCCTTTTCGGCCAGTTTTATTTTAGGAAATTCAATAACACAGTATTATTTTCAGTTAGGTCTATAATTTTTTCCAGGTTGCAGAAATTTTATCATTAACTGGAACAATTTTGAAGCAAAAAGGACTGAAAAGCTGACAAAGGAGAAAATGAAAAGGAGAAATTCTAATAAAGTTTGTTGGTTATACAACCTTTTAGATAGCAATAAAAAGTTAATATATATATTATTATGGATATATATATATATATATATATATATACTATCTAATAAAAGAGTAATATGCAAATTGACCATACCTCCAATCAAGCCATGCTCACAAGCCATGCCCACCAGCCAATCAGGAGCAAATAAACTCCAACCAAGATGGCTGTGGCCACTGAAGGAGGCTTGGGTTTCCCCAGCAATAGAGGAAGCTTGGGTTTCCCCAGCAATAGAGGAAGCCAAGCTTTCTGCCTGCCCTTGCTGGCCTAGGCCTCCACTTAATGCTACAAAATTTTAATTATAGATGATATATCCCAACAGAAATGGCGGCAGCCATGGAGCTGGAGAGAGCAGAGGCTAGGGTTGCCCAGGCAATGGAGGAAGCCAAGCTTTTGCAGCCCTAGAGACTAGTCCTCCACTTAAGGCTACAAAGTTTCAATTATAGAATTAAAATAAACCCAAACAGAAATGGATGTCACCATAGAGCATGCAAAAGGCTTGGCTCTGCTCCAGGCTACTAAGTTTTAATTGTAGAACATAAATTAATCCCAGATCCCAGGGCCTCCATTTGGGTCACTGGGGGGCGTGACCAGCCTGCAAACCACCACAGACCCTTCACCCAGGCCACCCTATGCCCCAAGGGAACCCCTACCCTGAATCTGGACACTCTTCAGAGCAAACCAGCTGGCCCCCACCCATGCACCAGGTCTCTATCCTATCTAATAAAAAAGTAATTTGCAGATTGACCATCACTCCAACACACAAGAGGGTTGCCCCCATGTGGTCAAAGATCCTGCCCCCATGTGGACCCAAGATGGCCACCACAAGATGGCCAGGGGTGAGAGCCATTGGGAGGTTCCAGGCCTAAAAGGGAGGGCAGTTGTGGGCGATCAGGCCAGCAGGGGAGGGTAGTTAGGGGTGACCAGCCTGGCAGAAGAGGGAAGTTGGGGGCAAACAGGCTGGCAGGGGAGCAGTTAGATATCAATTAGGCTGGCAGGGTAATGGTTAGGGCATGATTAGGCTGGAAGGAAGAAGCGGTTAGGGGCAATCAGGGAGGTAGGCAGGTGAGCAGTTCAGAGATAGCAGTCCTGGATTGTGAGAAGGATGTCCTACTGCCCATTTAGGATCAGGCCTAAATGGGCAGTCAGACATCCCTTGAGGGGTCCCAGATTGGAGATGGTGCAGGATGGGCTGAGGGACATCCCCTGCCTCCCGTGCAAAAATTTTGTGCACCAGGCCTCTAGTATTTATATATATAAACATGCATCTAGCTCATTTACTCATTGCTTGAAAATTTTAGGTACCCCTAATTAAGTTTCTTCAGAATTGAAATCACATAAAGCAAAGTTATCTGCCAGTTGAATAACATGTTATATACAGGAGTAGAAATGAATTCATAATTATTAGCATAGAAGTTTCTCTTCATCAAATGTATCCACTCTGTCAGGCAAAACTTCTTCCCTCCCTCTGTTCTTTGGCAGAAAACATGACCTCTCTAAGAAGTGAAAATCTTGAACCCACATTCTGGCCTTTGAAAATCCCACATACTGAAAATAACAACAATAAGCATATTAGCCACACACTCTGACTTTTAGAGCATCCATCACCAGAAGAGTCTATTTTAACTCACCACATTTTTATGCTGATATGAGCAATCCCTTTGCAAACTTTGGAGTCTATTAATTATTTATGTGCATTTTGGGGAGTTAGGTTCATAAATTTAATCAGTGATATTTCCTCAGAAGGAAACTTAATGCTCATACTCCACACTTCATAACTTCATCATTTCTTCCCTAGTGTCTAACAATCGTGTGACCAATAAGAGACATGATAGGATACCTGTTCAGCCTATATAGGATTGATGAAAACAAAAACCTAATAGGTGTACAACTCCTTGCGTGCCACATAGCAGGAAATCTCATTCTACAATGTGTTATTCTACATGATCCCTTAGAACATTTATTAAAGTGATGCTTTTCATTATATCTTCTTTGATCTCCTTTATTTTTTTTCCATTACCTACAGTTCTGGGAGAGTCTCAGGAAATACATGACTTGTCATTTCCCATATTATGTATACTTGAGATTTTTCTGCTCAGATACTTATTTTTTATTCTAATCTTACTTCTACCTAATGCATCTTTAGTGTCCCATTTGGAGAGATGTTATTGCTGGGAAAGCTATCATAAAATGATTTGTGTCTAAGTGGAACAACATTTGACTCCTACAGTGTTTGATGCATAATCAGTTGCTTGTCTTTGGGCATTCAATTGAGCTCCTCCTATCTTTGTTTCCTCATCTCAAAATCCAGGTAATAACAACTATCCTGTGGAGTGATAGTGAGGTTGAGGGAGCTTTCATATCAAATGCCTTTTAAGCTTTTATTATAAAACTAGGGGCCCGGTACACAGAATTCGTGCATTGAGGGTGGGTGATTCCTCAGCCCAACCTGCCCCCTCACACATACTGGGAGCACTCAGGGAATGTCCTACTGACCCCTCACCCTTGGCTGAAGCTTCAGGTCTTGGGTACCCAGCCATTGCCCTGCAACGGGGCCGATGGCTGGCTCTGCCCCAGCCGCCTCGGCCCCGCCCCCAGCCCTGGCCTTAGCCCTGGCGGCAACCGCTCAGCCCTGGGGGTACCCCGCACTCAGCGGCCTCCCGCACGTGCCTTCGGTGGCCTTGTGAGCACCTCAGCCCCATCCTCCGCTTAGCATACTTGCCAGCCACCTTGGCCCCGGCCACCGGCCACCAGTGAATGCCTGGCACTGGGGCCTCCCTCCCCCCCACACTCACTGGCTGCTTCATGGAGGCCTCCGCCCTGCCCCCACTCTTGATTGGCCAGTGGGCGTGGCCAGTGGGCGTGTCTATAGCAAAGGTATGGTCAATTTGCATTTTACTCTTTTATTAGATAGGACTAGAGACCAGGTGAATGAATTCATGCACCACTGGGGTCCCTCAGCCTGGCCTGCAAGATTGAGTCAAAACCAGCTCTCTGACACCCACCAAGGAGTCCTGGATTGTGAGAGGGCACAGGCCAGGCTAAAGAACCCCACCAGTGTACAATCAGGGCTGGGGAGGGAGGCAGGAGGTTGACCAACTGGAGAGACACCATCTTGTTCAGTCCCAATCAGCCAGACCCCAGAAGCAAGCTAACCTACCAGTCAGAGTGTCTGCCTCCTGGTGTTCAGTGCATGTCATAGTGAGTGGTTGAGCAGCCTTAACATATCATTAGCATATTATGTTTTGATTGGCTGAATGGATGACTGGATGACCAGACACTTAGCATATTAGACTTAATTATATAGGATGAATTTGATTAGTTGATCCTAAATTTCAAGATCAATTTCTTACCTATGGTTCTTTCAACAAAAAATGCCTAGGACTCAATGGTTATCAGGTAAATAAGTAGAGAGATATTTAATCATAATATGTTCTATAGGCTCCTCTCTGCACCCCAATGTCCTTAGCACTAGGAGGTTCTCTTCTGCTACTATTTCACAGTCCACATCCTCTCTCAGACAACAGCCTTTCACATTTCAGGGTATTTCCTTTCTGCTTGATGTCCCCCTCATCATATCTGTGACCTACCTTAGGAGCCTGACAGGTAGGTCAGACAAGTCCTATGCCCAAGTAGCCACTGGCACTGAGTTTCTGGGCCTTCTCTGACATTCAATGCATGTCTAATAATTGCAATGGCTTTTGCTATCAGCATGTTCTGTGAATAAGACCTAGAATCCTCTATTTCTTTCCATATAAGTATTTCCATTCTTTTCTCTTCTGCTACAGGTTGCCTGGCTCTAGGGGGAAAAAACTCAAAAAATTAGAAGTAATTTAAGTAAATTATATCTAATAATTATAGGCCTTTGATGAATTTGTATGTTTTATAATAGTCTTTTGAATATCCAACAGTCTACCTCACTTCATGCTTTTCAAACAGTCATCCTTGATTTAATTTTATTTTTGTGTGTATATTTTGAAGATTTGTATTTCTATGCATTTTTTATTTGAAAAATTATTGTGATATTCACCCATATTTTATCTCTTTTCTTTATCTAGATATTTTAATACCTATTATCTTCCCCCCCCCCCTCCGATACCATTAGCTCCACCCAAACGAAACCACCATTCTGTCCTGACTGTATGTTCTTTATTGACACCCCACCACAGTCACTATGTCACAGTCACAGTTAAGAGGAAACTTTCACTTTTTCTTTAATAGCCAATGAAATGTCATCTCTCTGTGATGTCCTTCCCAGTGCCTACTACAGCCACACCTGTACATCCTTTTGTGTTCCAGTAAAATGCTCCTCATATTTCAATTATTATATTTAATGTTCTTGTTCACATATGATAAATTTAAAAAATACACAGAATTATGAAATCTGAGTAGGTTGTGAAAGTCATGCATTAAGACATAGGGGGCTATATTTCCAGATTTACAGCTGGCAAGTCTCCTTGCATAGCAATTAGTGTCTAAGCTAATGGCTTTCGGACTTTACCAGCATGCTGAATCCCTGCTCAGGTGCTCATAAATACATATGGGGAGAAATTGAACACATTCAATTTGCTTTAAATATCCATGTTTCTATGCGAAAGGTCTAAATAGAGACTATTAGCTCAATCCTTTTCAGCCTATTTGATTGATGACCGAGTGGACAGATGCTGTGCTTATGGCTCAAACGTCCTCCTTTGGGTGACCTGGTCTGAGTCACTGTTCTTGAGAAATCATGGGCCACCTATGATCTGACACAAAGTAGACACCGCCTGCAGGGGATGCCATTGCCGAGGGGAGGAACTTACTTCACAGAAAGTCTTCCTCTACCTTTGCTGCGTGGCCACTGACAGCGCTCGGCCTGACCCTGCCTGCTCCCCCTTCTGCCTTACATTGGAGGAGCAGCTCTATACAAAGTCAGATTGCTCTTTCCACTGACACCAGAGGGATGGCCAAACCACAACGTCCCACTTGGAATACACACAAAATCCCTCACCCTTACCCCACCTCACAACCAAGACAGAACCCCAAATCAGGATCCTCTTCCTGATCATCCAGTCCATCCTCCAACAACCTTTCTGTGTGTGTGTCGAGTCATCATCTCAATAGCCAAACCACAGTTTGGGTAGGAGTTCATTCTGTTTTTGTGGAAGAGTTCAACCATTTTAAATAATTTAAACTATGGATCGTGTTAAACAAGAAATGATTAGCCTAATGTGTTGGCACTGAATTGCATACAAGATATTTTGGAAAACATTGAGAACAGCATACAGTTGTGAGAAACCATTTTGGGCAAAAATGTAAGGAAAACTAACTTAAGTGAAAAGTGGGATTTATTGCAATGCAATGGATGGTTCCATACATTGAAAGCACACTTAACCAGGGGCCACGGTGATGTTAGCCATGTTTTTGAGCGCCGGGCTCAGGATCTCAGATTCCTGCAGAGAACAGTGCCTTTCGCATGTGGTTGACTCAGAATTTGATGTCTCTCATTTGCTATTCTGACGTGACAATCTAGGTTCTTCAAACTCCAGTGGATCCCTCAGGTCCTTAGGAATAGGACCATGGCGTCCAATGTCACCACCACACATCAGCCTGCTCTGAATCTTTATGTGGATCAGACGCATTCTCTCTTTCCACAAACTGAAGAATGAAGTCACTGGCAGATGCAGGCTTAACAATGAGAGAGAGAGAGAGAGAGAGAGAGAGAGAGAGAGAGAGAGAGAGAGAGAGAGAAGACTATTTTAGTGTTGCACTGATAGACACCTGAGTAGAGGGTCTAATTAATGAAAATTTATGTAATTCATCCTCATCAGTCCACATGCCCACCCCTGAACCAATCACTGCATCAGGGATGGGGCAGCTGGGGTGGCCCATCTGTGTCAGCTGTGCTCTTCGGTAGCCAGGGATGCTGTGCCTCCATCCACTATGTCCACGCCGGAGCAGAGGGACAATCTCAGAGGCAGTGGCACTTGTAAAACCGTGAACACCAGATGCATCACTTTGGGACACGCTACCACTGCTTAGTGTACTGCTCTCTTAAGCATCCGATTCGTCTCCAAAAAAAAATAAAAAATAGACAGTATTCTTCTCCTACTAAAATAAGGAAAACCGAGACTCAGGGAGATTTAAAGAACTTCTCCTTCATGGCTAATAACTAGTGGAGCAAACATGCGTTTGCAGGCTTTATGATTGTCAGATTATAATGATCCTGATCCACAGGGCCTTTCAGAGATCAATCATCCATCCCAGAATGGGGAAAGCTCCTTTTGTAGCTAATGGATGAAGCAAGTCACGTGGCCAGAATGAGAATGTATTCATCTGCAATTCCAACTCAGAATCACAGCCTGGCAGATATAAAGAGTAATAAACTTGATTCTTCATCTACCCCTTTCCCGCTTGTCGCTGAGTTCTGACCTTCAATGTATTCATTAAAGAAACATCTTAGGAGGCGCATGTGCTGAAAGAAGTGAACTCTCATCATGCATTTACTTTGAGAAGAGATCAAATGATCGTTTAATTCATTGAGTTTGACCTACAGAGAAGATGCGTGGACCTCCACAAAACCGCTGACATAACCTAATTTCCTAGGATGAGGTAAGAAGTAGGATATGAGAAAGAATTGCTCTGGCATTTAGAAATACTAAAAATGCAAGGAATCATTCATTTGTAGCCCGTATTAAAAGTGAAGCCTGTGTGTATGTGTGTGTCTCTGTAGCTGTTGCAGCAAAAAACAAACAAAAAAGCAGATGAATGCTAACTTAATTAAAATGGAAGCCATTACAAAAGACAATAGGAATACATTTTTATTTTTTTATCCCATTTCTTTTTTAAAGTTATCAATTCTCTTTTCTCTCAAGAAATGTTAAGGGCCTTTTAATTTTCAAGACACTTATTCTAGCCATGTTCTCTTATTTAGTATTCTACTAAGTCAGGATGCACCGTGCACATCCCATTGTGCTTTGCTAGGCTGTGGTCATCAGACAAGCCTTTTGTAAGAGAATGGGTGTCTCATCATTTGAATATTGACACCTTCTATTGATACCCGAGAATACTAGACCTGTGTTGTTAGATGTAGTGAATTATTTTAGTGGTTTGTCCTGAAGATTGTTTTGTACAGTATTGTATTTTTTAATATACATAATGTGACTTTAATTAAAACTGAAATTATTAGTAATTGCTAAGTTGAATGTTTTGCCTAAGTTATTATAATATGAAAATATGGAGACTTTTAAAGAATTTATTCATTGACATGTGATGGACACACACAGAACTGTACATATTTAAATTGTTTAAGTTCATAAATTTTGACCTAGATATACATCCATGAAATAATCACCACAACCAAAATAATGGGTTTATCCATCATCCAAAAATGTTTCCTGGTGCCCATTGGAAATACTTCTAGCTCCTCTGGGCCATTTGCTGACTGGGTCTCTATTTCTCCACTGAGTTGCTTTTGTAGCTTTATGGACAATCAGTTTTGCACATATGTGTGCATCTGTGTTAGGACTGCATCTTCTTCCCATTGATTTCATTCCCTATTTTTATACTAATACCTGTTCCTTGACAACTGTAACATCATATTAAATTTTGAAGTCATATGATATGACAAAAATCCTTTAATATGGTTGATTACATCAATTGACCATACAATGTGTAGGCATCATTATAATGTTGGAATAAATCTGAGTGTGGTGGATATTTTCTGGGGGTTATCACACCATTGTCTGACCAGGTGTTTGGGACTAGTGGCAATGACCAGCACATAGCTTGTTTTATTTTATATTTTTAATTGATTTAATGGGGTTACATTGGTTAATGAAATTACGTAAGTTTGAGATGTACATGTCTAGAAGACATCACCTGTATATTATCTTGTGTGTTCACCACCCCGCCTAGCTTATTTTAAATCGGTCAGTTTAAGGAAAGATGTGTAGCTCGCTTTGCTACTAATGTGCCAGGCAATTCCTTTGGTTAAATGGTCCCCTTTGCATTTGTCTCATATTCTTAGGATAAAACATCATGAGATCAATCAATCTGTTTTTGTTATAAACCAGCCAGAACAGCAAGAGTAGGTGCAAAGGCTCAGGTCAAGTGGCACCTATTTTTGTCAGCACTTTGTCCATCATCCCGAACTTTTCAGAAGCTCTGATGCTTCTCAGGGGACGCAAGCGCCCCAGTGTCTAGCTGTGGCTACAGATGTCCATAAAGGGGATCAGACAGACGTGTGCTCATTGTGATACCAGGGAAAGACGGGAGCGAATTTTATTCACTGTTTCTCCCGCCTAAGCTCTCCGCTCAGCCTCCAGCTGCCTTTTGCTTCACTTTTTTCATTCCCAAGATCAAAAATGTTGCTCAGCGCTCAAAAATGTTCCCTGGTTTCTAGAATTTGTTTTCTCTTGCGAGTTCCTCTGGTTTCTTTGCTATGGGTTCAGGGCATCACAGCGCATGCCAGCTTGCCTTCTTGTTGGGAACCTCAGCTCAAGGACGCCTTTGGCTCACAGATGAGGTCAGGGTAACAAGAAAGGGCTTTGTAAAGGTTGAACTTGAAATCTGTAAATGGAGATGCATTCCTCACACACTCACTATTGTATGTCGCCCAGCCTTGTTCACTTACCTGTGGTTCACGCCCCTTCCCCCCCATCCCTCATTTCTGAAGGGCTGGGAGTCTGATCTGGGGTAGAATGTAAGGTAGATTAGTGAATGGAGAGATAAAACTGACAAAAGCTGGACAAATAAAAACGCGAAGAAAACTGAAAGATAGATTAAGGGGGTGTACTGTCTTATTTACTCACTGGAAGAAATGGGGTGACTGCGGAAGGATACGAGGGTGATGTGACCTGTATTTCAGATAGGTCATGCCAAGGTCAGTGCCAAGGATGGGTTTGCAGGAGGAACCTGCCAGCACTGAGGGTGATTGAAATGTCATTGCTCTATGTCAGAGAGGAGATTATGTGTAAACCAGAAAACTAATACCTGCAAATGAAAAAGCTGAAGTGGCAGAAGAATGAGCAGGACTCAATGACACATACCTGAGGAATGGAATGAAAGTTCAAGGCCTTGGCATGCTGTGGGCTTGTGTGATGAGTACACTGCCTGTTTATTGTGAGAGTCAATGTAGATTAAGTTCACTGGACAAGAAATAGTCCAGGCAACCAAGGAAATTACTTGAACCTGAAGCAGTGCATGAAATGCAAATAGAGGGATGAATTCAAGGTCATATGTCAAAAGGTGTGAGGTGGTTAGATCTAGGCTCCAATCCGCCTCACCCCTGGGCTCCCGGGTGAACTGAGGTCAGTAACTAAACTCATTAATGAAGAAGATTGTGAGGTCTTTGCAGCCACAGGAATGGGCTTCTCTGAGGCGTGTATTTGGATGTCAGCTCAGTGCCACCCTGCCCTCTCCACCCACCAAGGGGGACATGGGGCCCCCAAGCCGCTCCTAGCTAAGGACTGATGAGAGATGGATGCCGGAGCTGTGCAGACCTGTCCCAGCTAATGGGTAACGTTGGCTTGAGAGCTCTTCATCGGCCTGCTAGAGCTGACCCGTGCTTAGACCCATCTGGCCTCTGCCTTTGAGTCCCCTCCTACAGCGCCCTTCTCTGGTGTCAATGCCAGCGAAAGAACATTGTGTCCTGTCCCCTTTGTCCTTCACAGGGAGTTCTCCCGAGCACGCTCTGGCAGCTTAAAGCTGGGCGGTGCCTGTGCGCTGAGGACCCATCCAAACACAGTGGGTGAAGGAAAGGGGAATGCCAGCTCAGGAATGGGGTCACACTGGGACCTGGGGCTGTGACATCAACAGGCTAGAGGAAACCTCTAACTGAGGTCCAGTGTCACTGTGGGTACAGTGTGTGTCCTTGTAGGTCAGATGACACCTTCCCTGTGTACGATTGCATGGCTTAGATGCTGATCTGTGTTTCTGAAAGAAACATGAGCTTGGAAATGCTGTGTACTTAGTGTTACTGACTGGTCTACACCAAACTAGCTATGGCCACTGACACTTGGCACAGACAAAAGGCGGATTTTTAGAGAGAGGCTATTCATTCAGATTAGAAAAAAAATATGAGGCTGAACATTTCTTCATTGTTGTAGATAGAAGATTGATTCTCGGTTATAAGCATTTTTTCAGTATCTGTATGCTTCAAAGAAAGGCTAGGGGAAAAAAATGTTCTTTTTGTTACTTTTGAGAATTCCTCGTTTCCCTGCTGGATTGAATTTATCCAGTACATTGCAAAGATACTCATTTTTGTTTTAATACTGAAGCTGAGTAATAATGACACTTTTCACCACAATGGGAGCCTGGTTTCCTGTCGGGTACAGCAGTGAGTGCTTAATGTCCATCACGCTTTTCTCTGGTTCCTCACTCAGGGAGTGTGAGCCTCTATTTCCTTCCTGTGGTGGTAATGAATGATGTCGGTCGGTGAACCTTGACTGGCTCCTCTTCTGCTAAGACGGCCCTTCCCGACCCCCTTATGCTCTGTTGGGAATGGGACTAGTTCTAGCCGGAGAAATATGAGGGGACGTGGCTGCCTCAGTTCCAGCCCAGGTCATCTAGCAGCTCGAGGAGGAGCCTTCAGTGTCCCTTCTGCCTTCCTAACAAGCAGCTTCCACCGGAGGGCTGGCTGTGCAGCCGCTTCCAGGCTGAGGAAATGTGAAACCAAGTCCCCGTAGACCCACATGGACATGGTAAAGTGAGAGACCAGCCTTCGTGGACATAAATCATGAAGATGAAATTATTTCTGTTGCTGCTGCCATGCCATAACCTCACCACCTCGGGCTCACACGGGAACCGCTCCGAGCAACTGTTGCTGCAGACAGAACCGTGGACCCCAGGCCACATGGCGCTGTCTTAGAGACACCCAGGCAGGCAGGGTGGGCCAAGGTTGCTGCCCACCGACGCTGGAGTGCAGGGGAGGCAGGCTTTTGGTGAAACTGTCCCCTGCAGTGATGTGGAGTTTGTATAAGGATCTCCTGTCTTTGGACTTCTAACTAGTACAATGCAAACCTGAAATGGCATTAAAGCAACAGCTCGGTTGAAAGGATTAGGAGCGTGTCCTCAGGATACAGGGTTGGGCATAGTTTTCATTAATAGATGATGACAGAGCTAACTATAAAGTAAACCTTGATACATTTAGGGTTGTACTTAGGTTTAAATCTTTGACTATAAAGAACATAATGCCTGGGAAATGAGAAGTGATGGTCAAGGTACTAGAAGATGTCCTTCAGTCCTATTACTTCTGCTACATCTATTTTAGCTTTCTTCTGGGTTCCTCGCTTAGAAAGATTGTATGTATTTGCTCACTGTCTTATCAATCCTCTCATCCAATGCCATAGAAGCTCTGGAAGCTCAGGAGCACGTCTGTCTTCTTCCTGTTGCACCTTCTCAAAGCCCACGCAGGGCCAGCACACAGGAAGTGCTCAAGGAAAACGCGTGGAATAGATTTGTAAGTGCTAAGTTTGCAACTCTCTTGTTTTAGTGAGTGACATGCATCTGCAATTGCAAGCTAGAGCCACATCGTAAGCAATTATGCTCTGCTTGAGGAAAACAAGTTATGCTATTCAAAATCGAAGATTGCAAAGTCAACTTCTGTTTCCTAGTACAAAAGAATGGCCTCATCTTTCTATCCTTCTATCGTAAATTTTAAATCAACATATTACTTGCCTTGTGTTTTCTTGCCCAATATGAAATTCTCATACACTGAATTCTAAGTCAATTTCTGCACATTCTTACATAGCATACTTCTCAAGTAATTGGGATTCTAAACTGATGGGTTAGTTTTGCATTTTTACATGAAAAAAAAAAGACCAAAAAATAACCAAAAAAAAAAGTATGCAGTACAAAGAAACACACATTAAAAAATGTAAGAATAGGTGTACAGCATGAAAAATATGGAATTGTATAAAGAACAAGTGAGAATAGAGGGCACTTAACAAGCTGACCTCTCTCCCCAGGAAAAGGCACAGAAAGAAAAAACCTAGTTTGTTTGCTGTATCATAATTTTGTTCATTCATTTGCTTTCTGCCTCTGGTTGCAAGCACAGACACATCCATAAAGTATGTGATTTAACACAGAGTCACTTTATCTCCTAAAATGCAAACATAAGAGAAAAGTGCAATAAACATTTCATGAATTATGTGTGAATATATAAAAAGATAGCTTGTAAGCACCTCAGCTTTTGTAGGCATGATATACATATTTTTCATTACACAAACTCTAAAAACCTATGTCTACCCTCCATTATTGCCACAAGATAAATGAGAATTAAATCTTGGGATGCCTAAACAGTTGATTTATAAAAATAAAAATTGTCTAGAATCAACAAAGATGGTGACATAGAAGGATTCCGAGCTCCCTCCTCCACAGACACACCAAATGGACACATGGGATATTTCTCTATGAAAGCGATGCAGAAACCAGTAGAGCAACCTCTATAATGGGAGAGTGAGGAAACACCCACATCCAATGGGCAAGAAACAACCACATCACAATGGGTAAGAAACACCCACGTCAAAATGGGTAAGTAATATCCACATCCAATGGACAGGAAACAGCTACAGCCAATGGTCAGGAAACAACGACATCCAATTGGCAGGAAAAACATCCAATGGGTAGGAAACACCCACATCACAATGGACAGGAAACACATCACAATGTGCAGAAAACACTCACATCCAATGGGTAGGAAACACCCACAACCAATGGATTGGAAACACCTACATCTAATGGGAAGGAAATACCCACATCACAATGGACAGGAAACACATCACAATGGGCAGAAAATACCCACATCCAATGGGTAGGAAATACCCACATCACAATGGACAGGAAACACCCACATCCAATTGGTTTACCGCATACTTTAGAAGCTGCTGCCTGATGACAGGCTTCTAATATAAGCAGATTTCTAGAGGTTTCTTGTGATCTTCCTAGAGACCAGGGAAGGCAGCTGATAATTCTCCCATGTTCTTCCTCCCATCTGTTGCAAGTCATCAGTATCTCCCTGGAAGAAGCATATATATATATATATATATATATATATATATATATATATATATATGCAACATCCAAAGACAGATACTGCATAGTATCAGATATCCTATATAATAAAGGAGAAACATGCAAATTTGACCGTACCTTCGCTCCTGATTGGCTATGCTATCAGTCAATCAAGAGCAGGGGCAGGGCCAAGTGGCTTGACCACTGGCCCAGTGGGTGGAGATGAAACGGTGGTGGTGGCAGTGAGCACCCAGCCCCTGGGTGCTGTGAGGGGAAGTGGCAACAGCAGTAGTGGTGGTGGTGGTGGCAGCAGGGAGTGCCCGGCCCCAGGGTGCTGTGAGCAGAAGTGGCGGTGAGCACCCAAGCCCCGGGGGCCGGGTGGTTGCAGGCAGCCAGGGCTAAGCTGAGCAGGGCAATGGCTGGGTGCCTAAGACCTAAAGCCTTGCCAGAGGCTTTAAGCCTTGTGCAGGCTGGGGGTGAGCCATCAGTTGGACATTCCCTGAGGGCTCCCAGTATGTGAGAGGGGGCAGGTTGGGTTGAGGGACCACCCACCCCCAGTGCACGAATTTCATGCACTGGGCCCCTAGTGTGGACATAAAAAACAAACAACAAAGTCAAACTGAACAGAGTAAAACTGTGGTAGCCAGGGGTTGAGGGGTGGGGGAAATAAAGAGAGGTGAGTAAAAGGGTGTGAACTTTAAGTTTAATTGTAAATAAGGCCTGGGGATCTAACATATCACATGGCAGCTGTGGTTGATAACACTGGGTTGTATAATAAAAATGTCCTAATATATTAGAACTTAAATGTTCTACAAGTAAAAGGTAAATATGTGAAGTGATGAATTTGTTAATTAACTCAGCATGAGGAGTATTTATACAATGTCAAGCTATCACACATCATCCCGTTGTGCATTTTAAATATCTTAAAATGTCATTTATCCATTGGACTTTAGTAAAGCAGATAAAACAAAAGCAAAAACCAATCTTCCATCTCATGTGCATGTCAATTCTGATGGGAAGCCTTCATTCCTCAGTTGTCATTGTCTCCCTCACCATCGTAGCCCTTGATAATGTCTCATGAAGCTTTGCAAAAAGTATGTGAACAAGTTCATCCAGCAGAAACTATCATTAATAGGTTTGAAATTGTGTTTCTGAAGCTTGAATGTTTTAAATGCACCACAGGGGATTTTAATGGACAGCCAGCGCTGAAAATCATTATTGTAATAAAAGAACCTAATCAGCGTCTTGGGTGTCATCACAAGAGAATAAGCGTTTAATATGCTCTCATCTCATGGAATAAGGATGAGACTGTCTGAGTGATACAGAAACACTTAGAACCTTCCTAAGTTTAAGTCCCCTACACAGTGATGTAGGAAGATGGGATTCGATGTCTGCAAGTTTGTGCTGATGTCCCCAAGTCAACATGCTGAAACCCTAACACCAGGAGAATGTGATTCATTGGGCACTTGGGAGGTAAATAGATCCTGGGATGGAATGAACATATTTTACATACGAGGGCATGCATTTTGGGGACCAGGTGAGAACTATAATGGCCTATATGTTTGTGTACCCACAAACTTCATATGATGAAATCCTAATCCCAATGGAATAATACTAGGTGGTGGGGCCTTTGGAAGTAAGTAGGTCACAAAGGTGGGGACCTCATGAGGGGATGCGTGTCCTTACAAGAAGGGACATCTGCATAATGGGTTTAAGGAATAGCAAGCTCAAGGAGTAGTGTCAGGAGACAAATCCAGAAAACTGAGAATGAGGCAGGTCATGCTGCCCCTGGAGAGTCACAGGATGGACCAGGGGACTTACCTCTATGAGAGGGTCCACTTCGGCAGTGACATCCAGAGTCACAACAGACTACACGGTTAAAGAGCTCGATGGCCACTGTGTTGAAGGTAAATCTGACGAGTAAAAGGGCAAACAAAGAAGCCACTTGAAAACCTACTAGAGGAACATCTTTGCCAAGATTAGTGGGTGAGGATGGGTGAGATGTGGTCAATGCTGTTCATATCTGAAAGGAGGTGAGGAAGACTTTCTTGATGAACCTGGTGGCTATGTAGTCTAAGTAATCGTCGGATATTTCGGTGCTCATCATCGTGTCCTTATTTGTTGATCAGCAGACATGTCTGAGTGCCTCCGGCAACACAGAACTCAATAGTCCAGCCTTGGGCAATTCTCACCGATGAAAGCTTATATGGAGCCCAAACCTATTTTCCTTCCTTTTCCAGTATGCTCTGGATGAGATATCCAAGCCACAGGGAGAAAATAGGATGTCATTTCTCCCCACTTGTTCCCAAATGATTGCCCTTATCAACTTCCACTCCTACTTACTCTCATATTCTTACCATTTACTTCCATATATCTCCTATGGCATAATTTAAAGCCATTTCCATTTTTTATTGTTTAAAGTATTACATATAGTATTACATATATCTCCTTTGCCACCCCCATTAACCTTCCCCATCAACCCCATCCCACAAGCACATGCCCTCACCTCCCCATAATGTTGTATCTATTGGTTATGCTCATATGCATGCATACAAGCCCTTTGATTGATCTCTTACCCCCCTCCCCCGCCTTCCCATTGAAGTTTGACAGTCTTTAATTCTTCCTCCACCCTCCTCTTTCCCTTTAATGAGCAGTCCTGATACAATGGAAGAAGAATGGGATTGTTCAACTCAGCCTGGAAAGAACAGAATTATCTGCCACTTCATCTCGCCTCACTAGGAAAGTGCTCAAATGTGGCGCTTGCCTCTCAGTAACCGTGTCTTGCTGTTGACCAGCACCTGGCTTACAGCACCGGCCTCACACTTAGCCTGGTGTTCAGGATGGAGAAGTGAAGTGCATTCACGGTGTGTAATATTTTATCTTTGGGCCAAAGTCAGGGCATGCGATACTTGCGTTTAGTGACCTGACAATACATCTGATGCGTTTTTTACCTTTACCTTACCACGATCGATTTGCAGTCCTTCGCTAACGTTGCTCTCTAATACATTCTATCATTTATCCTTTCTTTTTGAGTCTTTTATTTGTTAAATTGTGGCCCTTTTTTTCCTGCACAAATGTCTGTATAAAAAGAATGACGTGGTTCAGTAGCAGGTCCCAGAGCTGTTTCTCTCCTAATCAGTATATATTTAGCTCCCGGCAATGAGACCTCAGCCAGAGCCGCCTGAGTGTTCAGCCGTGAGTGGTGCTTTGCGGGAACCAGATTAAGTCACTAAATCTTGACAGCAGCGCTAGAGGCGCTCTGCCCACCAGGCTCTTCCAGGTGAGCGCAGACATTACAGGCCGAGGAGGAGCGATGCATACTGGACTGTGATTTCAAACCTAGCGGGCGTGCAAAGCTGGGCAATGGGTTAGAGTAAACAATGAGGTTACCATTTCAAATGAAGAATCACCATAAAAAATGGGAAAGTGAACATTTCTCATAACAAATGGCAGATGATTAGAAAGCAGGCGATGAAAAGATAAAACCGTTGGCTGCGGGCCTGTGTGCGTTTAAAGCACACGGTTTTGCGAGTCTGTTTATCACACCTGATGGCTGGTCACTAATGTGTGACCTCAGGCACATGAACTGGTCGGAAGGAGACCATGAAATCGAGCTTGCGGTCACCATATTCATGTATTTGTTGATTTTCCTGTTGCTAGACCCTATTTATTTTATGAGCTGGGAAATGGCTGGTTTACGACTATTGCCCCCACCGCCCCCCCGTGATATTTTTTAGGAGGACCTCATTTTACTCTCAAATTTACATCTTAACAAGTTTAAAATAATAGAAACCATCCATTTGTTTTCAGAAAAAAATGAAATTAAACTAGAAAATAGCAGAACGAGGGCTAGAAAACCTCAAAGGACTTGGAGATTGGTCAACACACTTCTAAAGAACAAGGGGTTCAAAGGACAAGTCTCGAGAGAAACTGATAACACCTCACACTCAGCGGCTCCACGTGTGTGGGACATGATGGAAGCAGTGCTGAGCGGTGGTTACAGCATGAAATGCGCCTGTTAGCAAAGCACACATGGAAGGGGACATTCCTTGCACAGCCCTGAGCTGTTGGCATTTTGTGTGGCTCCTCCTGGTCACACTCCCCTGTGAGCTGTTGTACGTGGCCAGGTCTCCGTCCGTCCCTCAGGGTGGCGTTGAATGTTATGTGCGATGCATCATCCTAACCAAAATGATTTTCCAGGCATGACAGTCTGCCATTCCCCTGGCAACAGCGACCATCCCACAGAAGCGGAGAGGCTCCAGCATCCAGCATTCCACTCTGGCTCCCATGTTTTCCACATGTGCTGTGAGGCACACTCCCGTGCAGTCTGGCCACAGCCTGAGAAGATCAGTCCTGCCACCCAGCACTGGCCCTACTCCAACAGCAAGCAGGCAAACGTCCCCATCATGGAGAGCACTCACAGGCACTGTCTCCTCTCTGTTTGAATACTGCCTGCAGCTAACCAGGTAAAGGCAGTGCCCCTGTTAGTGAAACAGATATAGGAACCACATCAAACAGTAGCTACTCCTTCCATTCCCCTTTGCCGGGCAGTGGGCTGAGAGCAGATGGGAGGAACAGGAACCATTTAATCTGAGGACACCTGAGCCCAGGAGCTGAGGGAGGACACCTCTCCTCGGAGCTACAGGAAAGAAGTCTACACTCCGGGCTGGCGGGGCAGGTGAGTAAGCACCATGTTGCTGGAGGTGATGACTTGCAGGGGCCATTTACTTGGCTTCCAGGCTGGGGCCTGGGCAGAAGCAGTTGTATCTCATGACGCCCACTGCATAGAGGAGAAACTGAGGTACTGAATGGCTCGAGTTCTGGACAGAGCAAATCACATTCCAAATACAAAAGCAGGCCTGCTGAGCCTTTTTCCTTGCCCTGGGCCACGTCTTGGTTTAGATGTCTATGCAGGCGATGAGACTCAGGTAGAATTGCTTCCCCCCGCGCGCCCCCCCCCCCCCCCCAACTCTCTCTCAGTGCCCCCGACTGGAGAGAACTGGGCAAGCAAGAGGTTCCTTCTGCTTTTTCATGTTCCACTGGACAGGAATTCTAGGGTCCTTCCACAGTAAGCACAGTTTTAGGAGCTAAAGCAAAAGAAAACTTCCTTATTGGGAAGGGAAACTCGCATAACAACAAGTTGTTTTCCACAAGCCCTTTCGAGCAATGGCCTCGTCCAGAAATGAACTCCTGGCGTGTGTCTGTGTCACAGTGGTGTCCTGGGACTTTTCTAGGCTTATTTTAGACACTCCCTCTTCAAAACCTCATTTTCCATTTCCACAAGCAAAGATTAATTTGAGTTTTAATAGCTGCAGCTAGTTATTTTTAAGATTAGAGATGCGCTTCGAGAACAGAGGCCTTCGAATCCACTTTCACTTGCTGATCAAGACCAGTTCAGACCCTATTACTTCAGGGACAGGGACTTAATCCTGACGCCCAGGAATATCGCCAAGCTCCATGGCATAACTGTTACGCTCAATGGAATACTGTATTTTTTCATGTTGAATTATTTGCTGTATTAAAAGTGACATTGACATAATATAATCATTTTATGATAAATATAAATTGTAACAAACATATTAGACTTTTGGTATTTATGAACACATTTATAAATATCGATTGCATTTGATATTTTAATAGGTTTAAAATGTTCCAATACACATTCACTTTGTGCATTCTTTTTGCTTTTAAAATATAAGTCTAACAATTTTTTGTGACATGGTTACCATAGACACTGACGGTGGCTATTCCTGCACCTGTGTGTGATGAAAGGCTTGTCACAGACATGAGCACTAGAAGCTTAGGAAACAGGCAATCCTTTTATTTATTTTATTTATATTTTAAGTCTGTATTAGTTACTTTATATTTTCCCATCACCATTTATCCCCCTGTACCGTTTTCCACCCGTGTTCATCCCTCTGCAATCACCACACTGTTGCCTGTATCCATGTTCATTTCTATGAGAAACTAGTTGAACTTGAATCTCCTAGTTTTGTTTTAGTTGCATTATCTTCACAACAGAATATGTGTGCAAGGACTTGAGATTTCTATGTAATACCACATGTTGTACGGTCAACATTTTGAAACAAGAGTTGAAAACCTAAAAACTTATTCAAGTTGAACTGTGTATTCACCACAATTATATTTATTAGACAGGCATATTAAAAATACTATAAAAACCGGTGACAATTCAGTCTTACCAAATTCTTAGAAAACAATTTTTGCATTAGTCAAAAGGAAGGTAAGATGACTATGTAAATAACATTAATAATTCACATAATAATTTTTCTAATTACAGTTCTAATAACGTGTTTTATTTACTTAGTTCCTCCACCGTTTGTTAATGATAATTTTTTTAAAAATCTTTTGAACTTTTGGAAAACTTCCTGTCTTAACTAAGCAGTTTGAAAGAATATAGTGTACCATGATCATTTTTAAATTATATTACTAATACATGTTATTTTAACTGTCATTTGACATGTAAATTCTTGCCCTGATATGTTCATATTGTACTATTTTTTTTTTTCGACAACTGTGGAATTTGGTGAGATGTTGACAACGGCATGGCTTCATGACAGAAGGTTCTTCAGCTGGAGCCACCCTCAGGGACACCCCACCAAGGCTCCACCGGGCTCCCCCACGGGCTGCTGCCTGTTTGCTCAGCACCCTCTGGTGTCATCACAACACCCCCAGTTCACAACAGGCAGGTGGCAGGCACGGGTGCCTTAGATGAATGATCAGAAACCCTCAGAATTAGCATCAGGGCTAGCCAGCCCCATGGCTGAAAACAACAAAGATTATTTAAGTGCTTTTTTTTTTTTTTCAAAATACACAATTCAGCAGACATAGTGGAAAAACCTAAGTTCAAAATGTGATTTTCTGAACTGGGAGCTGACGGTGTTTGCACCCAGCCATAATGTGTGTCTGAGATGGCCACCTCATCAACAAGAGGAGGCAGCCAGTGTTCATAAGTTCATGAGCAAGGTGTTCAGATGCCGCCTAGAACATGCATGCCGAGTGTAAGGCTGGGAGAGTTTCGTCCTTCCTGAGGCGCTAACGAAGAATGCAAATCCTTTTAGATAAGAGAAAAATGTCTTTAAGGGAATTAAAGATACTGGCAAACTAGAATTACAATTTGCATGAAAAGTCCAATTAACAACCTACAGCCATGTACATATTCAAGACAAATCTTAAAAAATTAAAAAAAATTTACTTTTAAAAAAAGCACCTAAATAAAGCATACCCAGAGTTCTAAATTGTAAACATAATATGTCAAATAAGTACGTTCGCTCTGGTAATTCAAAATGCATGGGACATTTTTGTTTTATAAACACTGCAGTGTTTCTAAAATGAAATTTGCCTACTGATTCCCTGGGGTATTGGAGTACTGGATAAGGAAAGGGGTCTCTTGAAAACACAAAATATTGAGGTTTTACTTTTAACCTCAGTAAGGAAAAAAGAGCTAGATTTTTAAAAGAAAAAATACCAAGTAATAGTCTACATTAAGAAATGTATTTATATCTTACTATAGGTAGAAAATTAAAGAATGAAAGGCAGAAATTCAGGGAGATTAAGGAAGAAAGGAACAATATATATTATTTTAATAAATAAGTACATACTTAACCAGAACAACGGTCTCTAATAGACTGTTAACTATAAAAAACACATGAGAATTTTAAGTTGTGTGTAGCCACTGTGGGAAAAAAAAAAAAAACACAAGGTTTTTATGGCTAATTGTAAACACAATGATTTAAAAATTGATAAGGAATGTATTCGGGTTTATCAATGTACCCATTAGCTTTTGCCAAATAACCAAAACATACAAATACAAAACCACTCATTTGTAAAATGGTAACTGTTTTATGTTTCTGGCATCCGGGGATTTGGGCCAGGCCATCTGAGAAGTTCTTCGCAGGTCTATCGGGGCCCCTCGTGTGCACGGCTGCCAGCTGCTGAAAACATCCGCATCACTCTCAGGTCTTGTTTTCCCGGCTGTCAGCTGACTCTCACTGTCCACGTGGCCCGTCACCCTCCTGAGGCTAACCCAGACCTCCCCTGCTGCCATGGCCCAGGCGGAGAGCAAAGCCCTTTGGGGCCAAGGCTCAGCACCCACAGTATCACCTTCGCTGCACTCAATGCGTCAAAGCCAGTCATGAGACCAGAGCTCCAGGCCCCAGAGCTCTTGGGGAGAGACGTTGCTAAGTCCCATTGCAGAAGTGTCTGTCCACAGGGACAGAAGGACCAATGGGCCCTCTCTGCCAGCTGTCATACTGGCCTGTGTCTGAGAATTACTTGCACATTTTATACCCTCAGCCAATTGCTGCAGACTTCCAAACTTGGCGTTGGGGAATGTGAGAAAAACTGTTTTTGTTTTTATCAAGCTTCATTTCTTGGAGCGGTTTCAGGTTCACAGCAAAGTGGAATGAACATGACAGAGAGCACTCCTATGTCCCCCAACCCCACAAGCCCACACATGCCTCACCTCATTTCCTGCACTGGATGGCACCTGTGTCACAGTCAATGAACCTCCCTCGACACGTCATTATCACCCCCAAGTTCATACTTGACATTGGGTTCCCCTCTTGGTGAGGTGCCTCCTTAGGTTTTGACAAATGTCTGATGGCAGGTATCCATCATTGTGACACCACACAGAACAATGTCATTGTCCCCAAAATACCCAGTTCTCTACCTAGTCATTTAAAATAAGTTTTTAAACCACTATTTAAAAAAATGTAAACGGCATTACATAGCCTATCAGTGGTTGGCAAACCACGGCTCACGAGCCACAGGCGGCTCTTTGGCCCCTTGAGTGTGACTCTCCCACAAAAATGCCATGTCCTGGGCGAGTCTATTTTGAAGAAGTGGCGTTAGAAGTTTAATTTTAAAAAATGTGGCTCTCAAAAGAAATTTCAACCCTTGTCCTATTGATATTTGGCTCTGTTGACTAATGAGTTTGCCGACCACTGGTCTAAATCGAACCTCGAAGGACATAAGGACATGACTCATATTGTGCGTCATTCTTTGGGTTCCCCAAAGTAAAAGCCTCGGGGAACCTACAATGAGAAGTATTTGTCTGAACATATTACAGCACACACACATAAACAGCTGTGTCAATGGGGTAAAAGAGGGCATCCCTACTACTTTCAACAATAAAGATAAATTTGAAGAAAGAAAATAATAGATTTAAAAAAATTGCTTCACTGATAGACGCACATAATTTATTTTCTCAGGCTAAATGTAAAAACTTTGATATAGTTTTAGATTATTTAATGCTTTTCTACTTTTTAAATAAATTGGTATAACTACCTGGCATATAAAAGAAAAAACACACACTGAAATCCTACAAATATATACGTATGTTTTTAACTGCATGAGAAATGCCAGAGATGGTTCTTCAGAAGCACAGAGCCAGGTGGGTACTGCCAGGAGCAGTGCTCTCCGTGTTGGTGGTCACCAGCCTCGGGGAACACCTCCTGCTCTCAGCCAGCCCCCCAACAGCTCCCGACAGCCCCATAGCCCCACAGCCCCGATAGACAGCCCCCAACAGACAGCCCCCAACAGTCCCCGATAGAGAGCCCCCGACAGACAGCCCCCAACAGTCCCCGACAGCTGCCCACGGCCGCCACGCGCGCTCCCTGCAGCTGGTGGGGTGACTCAGCACATGGTCCCAAAGCCCAGGCCCACCGCGCATGTGTCCCTCGTTTATTAAGGGATCCGGACCTAAGAGGAGCTCTGTCACCTTGGTCAGCCCATCGGGACACACTCAGGGGCAAACTGCCCAAACAGTCTGTCTGGACACAGTGCTCAGTCAGAGCAGGGGCCTCTCACTCAGTGTTTCGTAACCACACAGGACGCTCTCCGTGATGTGTGCCAAGCTGACATCCCCCACGAGACAGTGCAAAATACCCACCTGGTGAATGACGTATGCTTCGTAGGGAAGCTTATGCCAACTCTTCGTAATTTCTAAATGTCATCCCTCAAGGCAAACCCTGGGTCACTGGTCAGGTTCCATGTTACATCTAAGAAGAAAGCCAACAAGTGAACAGATGACACGTATCTACCATAGAATCAGGAACAAAAACAACTCTCTAGGTGCGCATTCCTCTGGCGGTTTTTGATGGTGTTTTCTCTGCCTTCTCTCTTTTGAGATTGCTGTTATTCTACGCAGCATCATTTTACCCATCTCTTTCTGTTTTTATGTGTTTCTTTAGCCTATCTAGTACAGCTCCATAATGACAGAGAGCGGCGATCCTCCCCTCATTTCCAGTTTCCCCGAGGTGTTTCATCGAAGCCCAGATGGGTTAGAGGACAGCGAGTTAACGTCGGATTTCAAATACCTCTTCTGTCCTCCGTTCCAGAGGTTTACCAAAACCTTCGAAGAGTCAAAACTATGTGGTTGCGAGTCAAATAGATGAGAGAATAAGGAATATTATAAACCATAATATATATATATATATATATATATATATATATTTATAGTATAATGAATGTTGTTATAATATTTATATTATACATTGTAATGTTTATTAGGATACTAGAGGCCCAATGCACAGAATCCGTGCTCTTGTTGGAGGGGGCGGTCCCTCAGCCAGGTCTGTGCCCTCTGGCAGTCCAGGAGCCCTAGGAGGTGCCCAACTGCTGGGGAGGCAGGGGACCGCTGCTATGCCCGACTCAGTTTTTTAAAATGTAGTTTTGAGAAGGATTCTGGATAAATTCAAATTGCATTTACTGAAAAATAGATACTTTCCCCAGAATTGTGGATTTGAAAGCATCTTAAAATCCTCTGAACAGATTCAAAAGTGTGGAAGCTAAGAAGTATGTAAAAAGAAAATCACAGAAGTGTTATTAGTCCAAAAGAAATAGCCCTTTATGCAAAGAAAGTAACTTCTGTCACTCCTAATTTTTAAAAATAGCTCTAAATGTAATATTTCCTTTTCAGCTTATACTATCAAAGGAATAATAAATGTACGCTCTGCGTTTCATAATGTAATGAGAATTTATAGGCAGACAGAGTTCTAAATGCTTTTAAAAGTAAATGGAAAGTGAGTACTGCAATAGTCAATCGCCCGCCCTCTTGAAAGCATATGTTAAATGATTACATCCATGATTCAATTTTGTTCGCAGAAGATTTTAAGATGTTAAAAAAAAAGTCTAAATATCTGTGGAATATTTTCACTATCGCCTCCATTGGGTCAGTGTGGTTACTATGCAATGAATTAAACAAAGAAAATCTTACAGGAAAATTCAATAAAAACAAGCTCGATCTTTTTGGCTTGTTGGTTTTGCCTTGCTTTGCTTCTGCATTTACTTCATAAATACTACCTATGCTTTAAAGGTAGATTACCAGAAACAAACTCGTAATTAAATGCCACGCCATTAGAACTCAATTTAGTTTATTCTTCTCTAAATATTAAAATGAAACAAAATTCTATCAGAATTGACCCGCAATGACCAGCAATCTTCCCTGTAGCTATGGAGGCAACCGTTTGTTCAAACAAGATGATTGAGGGGAGTAGGGAACTAGCATGATGCTACCAGCACAGACTCTGTGGGTGTCGGCAGGCTTCTCCTCCCAGGAGAGTTGCGATGACCCCACAGGAGGGAGGGGGAGCCTTGGTGCCTTCCCAGCCAGGGGCAGGGTTATTCATGGGCAGTCCCATGGAGCTCCTCACAGCCCACTCCCATTCCCTCATCACTGCGGGGGACACAGCCTCACAGCCCACTCCCCTTCCCTCATCACTGCGGGGGACACAGCCTCACAGCCCACTCCCCTTCCCTCATCACTGCGGGGGACACAGCCTCACAGCCCACTCCCCTTCCCTCATCACTGGGGGGGGACACAGCCTCACAGCCCACTCCCCTTCCCTCATCACTGGAGAGGGGGGGAGAGATACAGCCTCACAGCCCACTCCCCTTCCCTCATCACTGGGGGGGAACACAGCCTCACAGCCCACTCCCCTTCCCTCATCACTGCGGGGGACACAGCCTCACAGCCCACTCCCCTTCCCTCATCACTGGGGGGGAACACAGCCTCACAGCCCACTCCCCTTCCCTCATCACTGGGGGGGAACACAGCCTCACAGCCCACTCCCCTTCCCTCATCACTGGGGGGGGGGACACAGCCTCACAGCCCACCCCTCTTCCCTCATCACTGCGGGGGACACAGCCTCACAGCCCACTCCCCTTCCCTCATCACTGGGGGGGGACACAGCCTCACAGCCCACTCCCCTTCCCTCATCACTGGGGGGGACACAGCCTCACAGCCCACTCCCCTTCCCTCATCACTGGGGGGAACACAGCCTCACAGCCCACTCCCCTTCCCTCATCACTGGGGGGGGGACACAGCCTCACAGCCCACTCCCCTTCCCTCATCACTGGGGGGGGACACAGCCTCACAGCCCACTCCCCTTCCCTCATCACTGGGGGGGGGAACACAGCCTCACAGCCCACTCCCCTTCCCTCATCACTGGGGGGGGACACAGCCTCACAGCCCACTCCCCTTCCCTCATCACTGCGGGGGACACAGCCTCACAGCCCACTCCCCTTCCCTCATCACTGGGAGGGGACACAGCCTCACAGCCCACTCCCCTTCCCTCATCACTACGGGGGACACAGCCTCACAGCCCACTCCCCGTCCCTCATCACTGGGGGGGAACACAGCCTCACAGCCCACTCCCCTTCCCTCATCCCTGGGGGGGAACACAGCCTCACAGCCCACTCCCCTCCCTGTGCCGCGTGAGCACTGAGGAGCAGGTGGGGTTGTGAAAAGAATTCTGTTTCTGGAGAGGTGTTTACCAAGCATGGAGCCTCATCTAAAACAAGACTCTTAAGTGTGTAAAGGGAAGTCCCTGGCCTTCGGCCTGCTCCTGAGGAAAAGAGAACTTTCCCCAGCACCTTAGCTGGGTCCTGGTTCATAAAGTAGAATTTCTTATTCGATAGGGAAATACTCCAGGATGTCCTATCTAATAAAAAGGGAATATGCAAATTGACCATCACACCATCACAAAGATGGCAGCACCCATAGTGGAGGCGGGGGTTTCTGTAACACAAGATGGCTGTGCCCACTTCTCTGACACTTCTATTATAGAGAAAGAGCAAATAGTAATATTAAAACATTTCCTCTAATTAGTGCCCTTTTAATGTGCATGAATTTTATGCACCAGGCCACAAGTATATATATATATAAAACTAAGATGGAACCTTAGTTTTCTCTTTCGTGGAGTTTAAAACCAAACAGGCTCAATTACTTGACTTTAGTGGGAGGTTTAAACTTTCTCTTGGACAATGTGTGGGTTTCTGGGTTTGTTGTCTCATTAGCATTCCAGCCAGGTGGGACTTCCAGCTCCTGAGTTCAGAGGAGCCTGCTAGGCCAATGTTACTGAAGCCGAACTGGGGAGGAGGAATTTATTTTGACATAAATCCAAGCCCAGGATTACATTTTCACATTCTGATGTGAGTCGTTGACCCGTGACCACACTAGGGATTTTCCATGTTCTCTTATTCTCAGGGCATTATCCACCCACCATGTTTTGCAGAGCCCTCCACACACCCCTCATCTCCCCAGGGCCTGTGCAGAGCACTCTGAGGCCCAGGGGCAAGCAGGCAGCCTCTGGATTTAAAACTAGTCCCACTGGTAGTAGTGTGGGGATGGTCATTGACTTAATTTAATTTTCAAAAAATGTTAATAAAATGTACTCTTTCTTCTAGGATTATTGCTACATAAAATAATAAATGGAAGCATTGAGCAGAATGTCTCAGATAGATCTACCATCCCTTCATGGATTCACCTATCCATATGTTTCTATCTCGATTTACTCCTCTTTTTTATGTATTTCTGCTAGAATAAGAGCCTGATTAGCATCTTCATTGAAACTCAGTAACATAAGCCATCTTCCAGGAGTGAGTTAAAAGTAAGATTCATATCTTTATCTCAAGTTTTCTATCCATGTTTGCTTCTGAGCCCTGCCAGGGCTGTGTCAGGGGCAGGTAGAAATGCCTTGAAATAAGAGCAGGCCAAAGAATCAAGGACCCAGGGCAGATAAAATCTATATCCCCAATTAGCTAGCAAATATATATGCTTAACTGAGCACTCATGTAACTACGGGCACCGTTCTCCAATGTTCTGCCATCATTCGCCTCTTATTGTTCCATTGATTTCACAAATGTATCGATTCACTGGGCAGTGAGGTGAGATGCACCATCTCCCAAGCCAGATTTGCACATGAATGTGCTTGGACAGAACCAGGGGGTGGAGGGGAGCAAGAGAGGATGAAATTAGCTCTAATGATCATGGTGATACAGGATTGAGTGGCAACCTCTGGACAGAAGCCAATCTCTTATGTACGTTTCCCTCTGAGACTTAAAAAATTTATGGACTTTTTCTCTCCTACAACGTGTTAGACTATCATTGGCCATTTATCACAATTATATGTGTATGGTGTATGTATGTGCTGCTATCCAATTTCCCTGACAGCCCCATCTGTCATAACATAAGAATGAAACTGTTGTGGTTGTACAGGCCCCCCAGTGCCTGGGGTTTGAGAGCGGTGACTACCTGCAGATCAACCTGCGGGAGGTGTTGTCAGAGGGAAGGAGCGTGCAAGGCTCTAGTAGAGTGAGACCTCAGGGCAGAGCTCCCTGCCAGTGCAGTCGCCCTTGGCCTTGGTCTCCTCCCGTGTGACCCCCCTCCCACCACCATGCTCCTGGTGCACAGCACATGCCCCCAGCAGGTACCACTGATATTTCTCACTCTGGTGTGGGTATGACCTTACACATTATGATTCCCAGAGGCTCACACACCACTCCCTTCTGTGGATGGGCGCATCCACAGTAACAGGATACAGGATTGCAATACAAATCCTCGCAAGTTGCAGGTAAAACTGAGCTAAGAGAATGCTGGGGCAGGTGGAAGAGGATAAACAGGGGATAGAGGGATAGATGGTGATGGAAGGAGACTTGACGTGGGGTGGCAAACACAATGTAATATACAGACGATGTATGTAGAACGCACACCTGAAACCTACATCATTTCACTAACCAGCGTCACCCCAATCGACTCAATTAGAAAAGAATGTGGTGCAGCTGGAGGTCAGGTGTGCATTGCCACAGCTGTAAAGCAGTGTTGGGAACCCAGAGGATGCTGGGTTATTTTGAAGCAGAAGTCAATAAGCCTCCCTGTATGGACTCCAGTGTGGGAGTGCGGTGTGTAAGATAGTCCCACTGACTCAACACTGTTTCAGTTGAAACATCAGAAACTTATAAATAATTGAGAAACAGTTGTTGACAAACTATGATATTAGAAGACCTTTTAAATCTTAACGTAATTCTGTACCATTCCTTTTAAAGTAGCAAGACAAAAATAAGGGAAGGCACCTAAATGATATATCGCTACTTGTTTTCACAGTTATCAAGACCTAAAAATAGTTTTAGAAATTAAAAATATTTTAATGACTTTGAGAACTTTAAGAACTAATTATTAGTGTCTAAAGATTACTTGTATTTAATCTGAACAATAAGGTAGAGACTAATTTCACCAGGTGCCAAAATAATTAAAAATTATAAATAGACGTTAAAAGAGTAAAGAGACATGAGAAGACACTATGTTCTCTGAAAAAGTTAGGATTTTTAATGTCAGAACTCAGAAAATGGAATTCAATACTTAGGGGAAACTGTATTAATATATAGATATTATTGAAATGTAGATTAATAAAGCTTCGGGGATCCTGGCATTGAAAACCATGCTGAGACACTTCATTGTGGTAACTTAAGAGTGTGGGTTGATATCTTTTCTGACCAAATGTACCTCAGTTTTTATGTGTCCAGAACCAAGGGGATGTGATTAATTCCAATAACTTCCAGAGTTCCGGACTCGGTGAGAGCCACAATCCACTTGTGTGTTCTAGAAAGCTAGCATCGATATTTCCATATTTCCTCATTTAATCATCTACCCACATATTCTTTACCTTCAAATTGCATTGATTTTCCAGTATTGACACTTTAAAACTTCTTTTCACCCATCCCCATTATGTTCTCCATCTGCAAGTCCTATTAATTTTACCTAAACATCTTGGAGATCTACACCCAATTGTCTAGATCTTCTCAACCCATCGGCCTGCCCACATTATTGTCATCTTGGGTCTTTTGTCGGCCTGTTTTCACTTTGTCACCCTTTCAAACCAGTAATGACCGTGAGCTTTTTCTTTTGACACATACGTCTGACTGGGTCTCCCTGTGGCTTTTACAGAATCAATAGATTTCCAATGTTCTTAAAATAAAGATGTGGTCTACAAAGTCCTGCCTGGCCTTGCTCCTAATTAACTCTCCAGATTTATCTCCTCAAATCTTGGTTTGAACAGGGTTTCCTGTCCAACCACATCAACCTTTCTTCACTCTGCCAGGCTCCTTATGCTTCTCCCCATGTTGAAATCAGGGCTCCTCACATGCACCAATCTCTTCCAGAGTTCTAGGAGGGCGCTGGGACAGTACTGTGTTCTCATAGGCACACACGTTTGTGAGATTCTTTTTTTAAATCTTTATTGTTCAGTTTATTAATTACGTTGTTCCCTTTTTTCTCCTATAACTCCCCTCCACTCGGTACCCATCCCACCCTCCGCCCTCACCCCCCCAACTGTCCTCTCCCATAGTTGCATGATTTTTGTCCAGTCTCTTGCTGCACTTCCCACACCCCTTTTCTCCCTAAGATTTGTCAATCCATTCCCTCTCTATGTCCGTGATTCTGTTACATTCACCAGTTTATCCTGTTCATCAGATCATTAATTCACTTAATTTTTAGATTCATTTGTTGATAGATGTGTATTTGTTGTTCATAATTTACACTTATCTTTTTCTTCTTCCTCTTCTTAAAGAATATCTTTCAGCATTTCATATAATATTGGTTTGGTGGAGATGAACTCCTTTAGCTTTTTCTTATCTGCGAAGCACTTTATCTGACCTTCAATTCTGAATGATAGCTTGGCTGGATAGAGTAATCTTGGTTGCAGATTCTTGCTATTCATCACTTTGAATATTTCTTGCCACTCCCATCTGGCCTGCATCGTTTCTGTTGAGAAATCTGCTGACAGTCGTGTGGTTGCTCCCTTATAGGTAACTAACTGTTTTTCTCTTGCTGCTTTTAATATTCTCTCTTTGTCTTTTGCTCTTGGCATTTTAATTATGATGTGCCTTGGTGTGGTCCTTTTAGGGTTCCTATATATTGGGGTTCGGTGAGCTTCTTGTGAGAGTCTTATCAGAGAGGTAAGCAGAAATGGTTGAGGTTATAATTTTCTTTTAGCCCACTCTCCTTCTGTCACATCAAACTGAAATGGCCCCAGCATCTTTGGAATTCAGATCAAGGTAATAAGAGTTAGTAATATGCCATTTGAGTATGATTTTGAAATATTTATTGGGACTTCTCAATGGGGAAAAAAAGTGAAATTAGAGGCCTTTTTAGAATGTAAAATACTCTTTTAAACATGTATAGATTTGTTTCATTGCTAAATAAAAATGCATCTAAAATTTAAAGGTTTATGAAACACATAAAATTAGCAATTAAGTAGATAAATACTATTCTTCAATTGAAAATCGATTAAAACAACAAAAATTCAAATAAAGGGAAAATAGCTGAAATCTGTTTGGCTCAGTGGATAGAGCATTGGCCTGTGGACTGAAAGGTCCCAGGTTCAATTCTGGTCAAGGGCATGTACCTTGGTTGCAGGCACATCCCCAGTAAGGGATGTGTAGGCAGCAGCTGATCCATGTTTCTCTCTCATCAGTGTTTCTAACTTTCTATCCCTCTACCTTCTTCTCTGTAAAAAAAAAATCAATAAAATATATTTTTAAAAAAGAAAATATAAATTTCAGAGGTAGTCGGTTGAGCTATATGAAAACATTAGAAAAAATTTAAATACATTACTAAATTCTATGAAATACTTATATAAATGAAGGTAAGATAAACTCACAGAAGACCACTTAATACAGATGTGAAATACTGTCAATGCAAGAAACATTTAGCATCAATTCCAATATAGGTAAACTTGCATTGGCCAAAAATGAATCTGAAAGAGATGTTGAAATAACATTCTAAAATAATTTGAAGTTGAAATTAATTTTTATAAACTATCATATAAAAACCAAACTAAGATTCTATACATGCCAAGTAAAGACTGGATTAATTTTCTATTGTCTCTGTAGACAATTGGATTACGGTGTTTCTGAAGCATCCATCTTATATAAAAACTGCTGTTTGAAATTCTAACCCTACTACTTGGTTTCTGTAAATGCTTGCTTAAATAATAAGGAAAATAAGACTACTCCCATTTCAGAGAGGCCATTAAACCTTCTCCGGACAAAGTTACCAGTGCTGGCACCAGGCCAAGCCTTTGGTTGAGGTCTCAAGGCCCCAGTACATCAGGGCTCTTTAAGTACTTGCAAAGGGGGCCAGAAACACCCCATATTTGGGGAATCAAAGAAGGTAAACACATATAAATAGGGCAAGTTTCTCCATGTTGGGGTCCAGAATTTGAGAGACATTTTCCTGTGGGCCTGCACATAATGAGTGTAATCCATCTCTCTAAGTGTTGCTTGGTTCTTCTCCAGTTTTCTGTAACATTTCCATATGAAAATAAGGTCATAAAGAGTGTAGCTATGACATAAATCAATTCAGACTATGTGACATCTATAAAAGGCAAAACCATGGTGACAGTAAAAAGATCAGTGATTGCCAGAGGGTAGGAGGAGGGAAGGGTACATGGTGGAACACAGCGGTGAGACTATCCTGTAAATACTGTAATGACGTATATATGAAATTAAAATTTATGAAAACCCATGGACCATAACATACGGACAGAACTCCATTGTAAACAGTGGGCTTTGGGTGGTAATGATGTGTTGATGTAGGTTCATCAATTGTAACAAATGTACATGCTGGTGTGGGTTGTTGACCGTGCAGGAATCTATGGGTGTGAGAAAGTCTCTGTACTTCCCATTCTATTTCTACATTAAAGTAAAACTTCTCTAAAATATGAAGTTAATTTTAAGAAGTAGTCAGCCAGCCACAAATGTGGAGACTCGGTTCTTTCAAGAGGAATTCTGACGTGACGATGTTCTTGTGATTGTCAGTTTGAGCTCTGGTGGAAGCACACCCCACATTCATGAGTCAAACATTACAGTTTATTCATTTGGTTTCTCTGCTTTCTGACTGCTCTGATGACAAAGGAGGTGGATTTCCTTCTGAATGTGCTCCCATTTGATCTAGTCAAAACACCCCCACAATTTCTAGC